>JBAFWW010029031.1:1158-15116 GCA_036873685.1 Agapornis canus
GTACTCTGCAGAACAAGTTCCATGAGTTATTTACAGATTGGCTTGAAAATCTCTGGAATCAAAAGCCAAGGTACAGCAAAGGTAAAGAAAGATATATATTTTTGCTTGACAATGTGTCATATTATGCATCAACATAATTGATCACATTTTATTCATGACACCCTTTGTCGTCTAACATAAGAGATAGCAGTAATACTCCTATGAAGACAATACAAATCACAAATGTCTCAAAAAGCCTCATGCTTTCACATTTTATTTAGAAAAGTTGCAGAAAGCTCTTTTTCTTACTTCCAAAAAATTCAGTTTCATTTGAGGGATCAAAGTCTGGGAGGTCTTGATACTGAATAACCAGCTTCTGTTTATGTTAAACTTCCTGCAAGACAAGGAAATACAAATTGGTTCTGCAATTTTTCATTGGTAAGATTTTGAGTTTATAAAATCCAACAGCAAGAGGGTTAGAAAGAGCAAGGGAGCTACAATAAAGCCTGTTAAAAGGCCTTTCTGATAAAAGCCCTAGTTTCAATTTTATACTAAGTTTTGTTCTGATTTGCAGTTTTGTGGTATTTCTTACCAATTATTGGAAACATTGCCAATGAAACAGGGGTTGCACAAGAACTTTTCCCACACTCATTTCTTCCATTCTGGTTCAGAGAACCTCATTCTTAATTTCCTAGCATAGCTGTGTCATGGAATTGTGTTTTTAACACCCTCAAGGCAATTCCAAGATTTTCCCAGAGATTATATGACTTAGAAGCTTATTGTTTATTGGAGACCTACACTAGAGTGCTGCAGAAAGGAGGATAAACCTAACAGAAGGAATGCATTCTGCTTCCAGAGCAGCCTGACTGGTCCACCTACTGTCCTTACTGATTATTATAGTGCAAAGATACTTTTATTAAACATAATGATATTAAATGGACCTGATGCGATTTAACACATTTATGAGAGTCTTTCATGTCTCACTGTAGGAGGCTGATATTTAAACCCTAGTCCTCACTGAACCTGAAAGCATTAGTAATCCCCTTCACTTTGGCCCATATGCAGGCTCATTACAGTTGCTCTTTATAGTTATCTATTTTCTCTTAGGCCCTTATGCAGAAAAGAATCCCTATAGAGGAAGAAGCTTAAGCACTTGATTAAATACATTGAAGTGAGTGCTCAAAGTTAAGCAGGTGCTTAATGCTTTCCTGAATCAGGGCCTTACAGCCTAGGGTTTCTGTTTCTCTGCTGGTTCAAAAAATAATGACCTAGGCTTTGATTCTGCTCTCAACTTCCTTGATACAAATCAGGAGGACTTGATTTAGATTAAAAAATACCTTTATCCATCTTTGCTCCATATCTCATATAGCCATCTAGAAAAATGGGTGTCAAACTGTACCAATGGAGAATAGCACAGTTTAAATAAACTTCGATTCACTTTTGTCACATTTGTAGAAGACACGTGGTGCAAGGAAACTGCAACTCTCAGACAGTGGCGGAGCACCAGCATAAAATTAGAGAGCATGATCAGGCTGAAGTGAGTCCTCTTCACCTGAATTGCCTCCAGGCCATTGTAGTGAGATGGGTAGAAGGTGCCTCAATAGGGGAAGCAGGATATGTAGGCAGTAAGGAGTTCCTTAAGCAGGGCATGGATATGTGTCCTCCATGGATACCTCAATAGTCAGACTACTAGTCAGTATGCATATGAAAGGAGGAATGTGAAGACCACCTTCCTTACTCTCCTCCCCTCTGGTCACTGTGTGCCTCTCCCTCAAGATGAGAATGGCCTTCATGCTTCATGAGCATAATACCTAAAATCCAGCCTAGGTCCAGTCCCTTTCCCATGTATGTGATATATAAAACCCAGCGGAACTCAGAACTTATCTCAATAGCTTCTTAAATCTGTTTTCATGAGACAAGAAATATCCTCCTATCCTAACTTGGTTAGATTTTCCCAGTTTCTGAGGAAATAAAAAATAAAAACTTTAAGTGGCCTTGCTTTTTCCTCATGGAATTACCATGTCAGCCTGATGCCCATGACAGTCTGGGACACAAGGTCAGATGGGAGTCATCTGTGTTTCCTCAGACACTGAACTTAATCTGCAATTCCAGTAACAGCCATTCTGTCAATGATCTACAGCCATTGATGAACTGCAGACTCCTCTGGTGCTGTAGATCAAGCCTATATCCATGAAATGGTATCTGACCTTGCTGGGCAGGACCTAAAGTTCTAGACCTGTTGACAGCAATGTTTGCTTCGTCCATGATTTTGGTCCCCAGATTTTCAAGTGCCCTTCCACTTTCAACCTTCATAGCTGACTTCTAGTGTATGATGTGAAAAGGTTTGCAGGCACATTTTATGCATTTAATGCAGGGTAGCTGCATAGTAGCAAGTGCAAATTCACAGTCTCAGTTGTTAATCTTCAGGAATGTCTCTGTGTTTTGATGTGGGACAAACCAGTTGAATATTCACCAGACACACATTAACCTGCAGTATGGATGGACTAAACTCATGGGGCCAGTTCCTTAACCATCATAAATAACACTATTTCACAGCATCAGCCAGGGGCCCCAGTTGGAAGCTGGCATCACCCATCACTAATAAAGCAGGGTTTACTAGCATTGACTTGTAGGCTAAAAACAAGACAATAAAAGCAGAATGGAGTGAGGTCTTGGGGATTACTCTAAGACTCAGATTATACCCAGGACCAGCCAGGTACAGCAGAGGTGCTACCTACATAGGTTCAATACAGATGTAGTTCCTGGCAGCAGAGAATACAGTATACAAAATGCAGAGCTACCATTATCACTGTCTATGCACACTACATACATCTCTTACAACTAGAAATAGTTAACAGACATGAGATGAGCACATGCAGAGCTGGTAGATATGCCCAGTTGAATGAATCAGTTTATATATTTTAATCCTTCTTAAACAGGTTTATCCTCCAAAGAGTTTCTCATTTCGTCTTCTTTTCCATGATTTAACAGCCAGCAATCTTACTGCCCTACTGTGCTTAGAAGGGGGCTCCAATTTTTTATTTCTAACAAGGTTTCCAGCAGATTTTGAATGTCATACAAGTATTCTATTTGCACATTAAATTCTTTCAGACTGAACACTTCCAGACCTAAATTACTATTCTTGAGAGCCATAAAGGCAAAAAAAGTCATCACTCCCTCTCCTTTGGAAGGCAGCATCATTCCTGGGAAAGTTTAACAGACACTCAGCTTCTGAACACCTACATCTGAGAAACAATTCTCTTATTGTGACCCAGGGAGACTTCCAGACATTTGTGAGTGCGTGGGAGATCTATAGTCACATGTACAGGAATACTTCAACAGTTTAAGTGTGCATGTTTTTGGCAACTAAACTGAAAGCAGCTGAGCTTGGACTCTCAAGTCTATAGATTTGGCTACTTCAAAAACCTAGGAATCTGTAAGAACAAAGCTGATGTGAGAATAGCTGTGAAATTCAAATAACCAGGCAGGTAACAAGGTTTTTTTTTGAGCACTTTGAGACTAAGAATGGAAACGATAAAATATCACAGCTGTCAGAATATCAGAACTAGATTCATTAATAATTCTCAATAACTCATGGAAGACGTGGGACTACTGCAATCCTGAGGAATAAATGGAATACTTATCCTTTGACCATGCTTCCTGTGAAACCACTTTTAATGTGAAATTCTGTTTCTGCTAATGTTTTCTATGCAAGCTGATTCAGTTTTCTGGATAGGCATACAGCATGCTACTGAAGAAGCAGCAAATGCCAACAAAGATTATTTCAATCTGCAACTGGAAGCAAGGGTATATATAGTCTGTCCCACTGCATGATGAGCTCATCATACTGAGGGAAATTAACACCATACAACACTGCCTTGGAAAAGCTTTTGATGGCATTTTTATCCAAGAACAACAAACAAAAATTTGGCATGATTTCTGTCGTACATAATATCATCAGTCATTTAGTTCAAGCATTAAGTTATCCATTAGATAACTGCATATCCACTGACATACATACATGGAAAGATACAGACCATATGCTTGTTGGAAATTATTATATAGTAAAATCTGATACTTAGTTATACTGATCTATGCCATTTTCTTGCAAAACCAGAAATTATCCTTCCAACACAGATACAACTGATGTGATACGTCAGTGAGAATTCAGTGTATTTTATGACATAATCTTGTAATAAATAGGTTTTATGCACTTGGCAATATGTTGGATTATATAAATTAATCAAGAAAATCATCAGCACAAGTTTTGAAACACCACAGGGATTATCCTGGTACCAAAATATTACAACTGATGTCCTTAGCCCTCTGATGAGACACACTAAGTCCTATAGTACTAGCGAACCTGTAGTAATAATTATTGCAAACCTCCAACAAAGTCTTTTGGGAAAAAGCCCAAAGAAATGAAAACAAACAAAAAACCAGCCCCCACAAAAAAAGCATTACAACAAAAATTTGAGAATCAATGTAATAGCACTGATGGTGAAACAATCTCAGATGGAAAGAAGAAATTCTCAAAGGACAAAAAAGAAGAGAGGAAATAAGAATATTTCCTGCTCCCTAAATCCAAATTATGCTCAGATCTGGGTTTGTTAACAGTAGCTGCAATAGTCAATCCCAAGGTACAGGAGATGTATACAAACTAGAAGACATTCAATGAACCAAAAAGCAATTATGAAGCAGCTGTGCTCCAAGACATGGCCACATAATTCCTGAGCTTCTCATCTTTATCATCATGTCCATACCCACAGCTCCCCACTGGCTCAATTTGGATTTGATATGTTGTTAAGCACCAGTGGCCTGCAGAGAAGAGAAATTCATATAGAACAAGTATAGGACTTACAGATCCACAACTCCTGCATGAAGTTTTTCAGTTAACTCATTCAAATCTGTAGCTTAGTGAAATTTAGATATTTTGATGAATCATTCTGCGTAGTTTAATTACTTGCACTCCCCATAGAGGTGTCAGGAACGTTAAATTTCTCTGAGGACAAGCAGGTGAAGACCTTGTTAGATCAGGTTAGGCGATTCCCTCTTTCCATTGACTGTGATAATCAAGGAACCTTCAGACATTGATGCAGTCCCATCAATTTAGAATTTTACTTCATATAGGAAATACAAAAGATGTGATAGCTCTGTCAGCTCCAGTCACACCAAATCAGTTTCAATAGACTTCTTCATTTAGGCCTGAAGAGGAAAAAACTCTTACTTAGGAACTGCCTTTTACCTTCTAATTGGATAGAACACTTACACAGCAGATGTTACCTAAACTGGATATACAATGGCCACAAAGCATTCACAGCACCACCGAGTCCACATTTCTTTATCCCAGAAGATTTCTCTAGTTGCCAGGCCATCAAATTTTGGATGCTTTGTACCACTGCATAAAGCAGAGCCACTGGCAACAGGATTGCAGTAGTTGCAAGACCAGAAGCAGAGGCACTACCATGTACTCTGACTGATCCTGCTGAGACTTCAGCACAGTGAAGAAGTTAATCTCTTTTCATGGAATAGCTTTTAGTTTTTTAACTAAAAACTACTACAAAATACAGAACAGAAATACTCCATATGGAGTATCCTATATACACTATATGGAGTATAATAGTTCTCTCTTTTCAGACTATAGCAGAAATAAATTCATTGAATTCCCTGTTCATTCCTGGAAAGTCGTATAATGCATTTTTGAAGTTATCCCACCATGATCACTCTGACCCTGACATGGTGGATGGCATTGCCCTTCTCATCAAAATGCAAATAACCTCCATCAAGGAGCTGTGAAACTTTAAGCATGAGATAGAAACTTTGTACCAAGACTCAGGGGTGCTGCAAATGGGAAACTGAAGTCAATTATATACTTCTATTTTGATGAAGAATGAAAACTTCATTGGGAAAGAAGAGAAGTTTTAATTTAAATCTTTTTCTCCAAAGGAAAAAAACACTTTGACAAAAATGGTTTGCCACTTCTGCATGAGGTATTTAATTTTACATTCTGTATCTCTTATGAAAGCAACAAAAAAGAGAGAAATCACCCAGTTTTCACATATTCCCGGAAAATCTGAACAATTCAATGAGAGCTGTTGCCCATTACCAAACTTTTACTACCAAGGGTACAGAGGAACTTTCAAACTGTCAAACCTTTGGAGTCCAGCATTTAAGGTTCTTTCAGAATTAACTCTGAGATTTGAAACTCGTACTAAAAATTTAAATTATCCATCTTCTGCTCACACTTGCTGAACAGAAGTTATTTCTAGGTACTTCTAGGTACTGAAAGGAGGACTGACCTTTTTTGGTTTCAGTAACCATGGTTTTGGGAGACAGTGGAATTGTGTGGTAAGGAATGCAACATATCTTTTAATTAGGGCTCAAGATGCTTTCATGTTAAAAATTTTGGAACAAATCCTTACAATTGGATAGTGTATTCAGATAAGCTTTTCATTTTACTTTTCTTCTACCTATGTAGAGATGACGCAGTCCAAAAAGGTCATGAGGACACACTTGAAAAGTCACAAATTAATATTCCTATTTGACATTTGTCTAACAAAACAACTCAGTAATGGCAGATTTGGAAATGTGTTAGCACAATGCTGGTTTCACCCCAGCTGAAAGGTTTGTGTTTGAGACCAGCAAGGTCACAGAGGTTAGAGGAAGCATTGCTTGCAATGACCACAAAGCATTCAACAACTAAAGATGAAGAGCAGCTCCCTGTCCAGATTTATAACCTTCCCTGCTGTTTCAACAGGTCAACACTGGCATAGGTTCTGAAGGGAAATGGTCTCCCACATCTCTGGCTGAGGGGGGAAAAAAGTGATGTAATGGAAAAAAGGCAGCAAGATAAAGCCTGTCACTAAGTGCAAGAAAACGTTTTCACAAAGGAAACTTTGAAGACAAAGGTTACCTATACATGTTAACACAGCAAAGTCACAGTTGGGTGAATGAATAAGTTGTCAACAGCAGTTTAACTCTGTAGAAAAAGGGAAATTCTAGTATAAGTAGCATGTTCTACATCCATCATTTGAACATTGATTAGAACGTTTTGTTGAGAGATGCTGGTATTTTTGTAACACTGATAACATCTGGCATTGTATATACTAATTTAGATTTTCTTATTATGTCTCTGTGACGTAATTCACTATAGTAAATTCACTATAGCAAATTCACTATAGCAGCTGGCAAGCAAAACAAAAACACAGGCCTGCATTATAGTCAGTGGGTGGACAAAACTCCAGGAAAATAGGGTTCCAGTTCTCCATGAGCATGGGACATTCTCTCCTCCAATGTCTACCTACATTTTTTGGCATACTCTCAGTTTAAAATGGAGAAATACCTGATTTGTTTCCCTCTGCTTTTACTGAGGAACCACCTGGAGTCATCCATCACTCTACTGGGCCAACAGCATCAGACTACCAGGAGTTCTGTGCTACAAGAGTGAAGAAATAGTTCTTATGCATGGTCATCATTTTGTTTCCTAGCTGCTGATATATGATGAAGTTTTCATATTATGTAAATTCTTATGCATGCCAATGGAAAAAGCCATTGGCATGCATAAGAATTTAGTTCTGAAATATAGAGTTTTCAACCCTATTTCATGAAAGTTGGTGAAATACCTTGTGTTCCCCCTGGAGTTCTTTTCTTCCCTCTGTAGTAATCAAGTACTTTATAAACAGAGGAATCATTTATATGTAGCACAGGATCTCTTCTAATCCTCATGTATTAGTAAAGGTAACACAGCTCACTCCACACTGCTGTTTGCACAGCTGGATTTGTCAGATAGAATTACTTCATCCTTCCTAAGATGAGCTTAAATCCACAGCCTACTGCTGTCTCTCTTATTTACACCAACCACTGTTTCACAATGTTCCCATAAGGAAGGTTAGTTTTAGCAAAGTCATGTTCTTGGTGCAACCCTAAGGATGCATAAATGTTGATAAATGGCCTCAGCACACTTGTCAGATCTGAGTATCCATCCATGGAATGGACACTGAAGGAGAGAGTGCTGCTATGCTTTGAAGAGTGTCATATGGATTCCAAGGGTGGGACTCTAGGCCACAGCTCAAGACAAAGTAAGATCAAATGCCTGTAGGTAGCTTCTGACATGTCAGCTAGATCGAGGCTCTCACTGCGCTCAGTGGAGATCTGGTTAAGACGGCATCTCAGGGGCAGCTCAGCTGACGAGCCACTGCAGCAGGAATCTATACCAAAGCATAGGAACATGGTACCAGCTGGGATGCTTGCGGTTAGCCAGAAAACCTGTGTGGCGTTCTATCCGCAGACATTACACACCACACCATGCTGATGCATGAGGGGCTAAGGCCCAGCCACCCTTGTTTTGGGACACCTTTTACAATACTAATCAGCTTTAAGTCAGTGCATTCATCACTATTTCAGCATAAACTGAATCATTCTTTAGGCTGCACCAGCTGTGTTGACTTGATCTCCATCAGGTCTCATAAGAGTTAAAAACATGGTCAACACTTAGAAACATATATCAAATCCCATGTACAGATGTTAAATGTCAATGTAATAGTCAGCAAAATGAATCCTGGTCCTACGGCACCGTGTGCTGCAGGCATGTCCTAACTGTAACTTTTGTTTGGTTTGTGAATAAGCTGGTTTACTTCCTTAATGAAGACATACCCAAGCAGCCTCTATCTGGAGGAAGCTGTAGTCTACCAGAGTGTATTACTTTGATTTTAGCCCCATAGCTGGTGGGACTGTACTGCTGTGTGACCTGAGCTGCATGTTTGTTCACTGCTATACCCAAATAAATAAATCCCCTACAGAACCAAAGAAGATGGGAAACATGGTTTAGAGACAGCAAGGTGAGTTTCATCCAGATCATTAATAAAGATATTAAAGAGAATTGGACCCAACACTGAACCCTGGGGAGCACCACTTGTGACTGGCTGCCAACTGGATTAACTCTAATTCACCACCACTCTTTGGGCTCTCCCACACTGGCTCATCTTTTCAACACCTGGGGATGGCCTATTCCTGTGCCTTTAAGATTTCCTTCTTGGAGAATGTCCAGCCTTCCTGAATGCCTTTGCCCTCAGGGCTGCCTCCCAAGGGACTCTGTCAACCAGTCTCCTAAACAGGCCAAAGACTGCTCTCTGGAAGTCCAAAGTATCAGTACTGCTAACCCCCTCCTTACTTCTCTAACAGTCAAAACCTCTATCATTTCATAATCACTATGCCCAAGACAGCCTCTAACCATCACATCACCTGTAAGTCCTTCTCTGAACAAAAAACAGGTCCATCAGGGAGTATTTGGTGACAGAGTTTGGTGGTAGTCTCTGTATTCCAGAACTGTATAAGATTTTTCATAGCTAACAGAAACAGGCATTCTTTTGACTTCAGTCTATAGTATTTGCAAAGCCAGGATGAACACAGATAGCTGGATAAGTAGATTTTTTTTTAGAGTGGGAGAAAAAAGTCTTTTGGAGTGACCTTTTGAAATATTTCATGTTCAGATTGGATTCATAATAAGGGATAAACATGAGTAACTCTCATATTCTTTATCACAACATTTAAGGGGAAACACATCAAATGCCAACTAATTGCATCTGTGCCAAAAAGGTAATTTTGTGGGTTTTGTTGAGTAAGACAGAATAATAATTTCTCTGTTCTCTCCAAAAGAAATTTGATGACAGAGCAGGAATCAATGAACAAATCAATATACAACCTCTTCAGTAACAATTTAAGAGGAATTTCTGGCAGTCCGTACACAAACAACAGTACACTCCACCTGGCAAAAAGTTAAAAAGCAGACTTACTTTACTCGTGAGTCATTGATTTGTAAAAGTGTCTGGGTGTCTCAAAGGAAACTTGATGAAGTCCAATAGTGTATGATCAGCAGAGATGGGTAACTGAGAGGGGAGAGAAAATGGAGCTTCCAGCACAATGGAAATAAATTATTAGCCACCTGCTGTGGCCTGTGAATCTGACAAGAGCTATGAGAGATCAAAAATATGCAATGAGGTGTGATGCTTCTGTGCTTAAGTGTATAAAGTGATGCCCATTACAATATCGCTTTATGATTTTAAAGAAAGAGAGAAAAGAATACAGACAAAATGTAGCAGAAATACTGAGTGTTTGTCTGTGATGTACTGTATCTCACGGAGCCTTACCTAAAATATGAAATCAAACTGGCCAGGAGAGAAGAATTACTCAGTGTAGGTAAAATGTCTGAATGCTGAATAACAATTACTACAGAAATTATAGCTCAGTACTTACTTGGGTGATTTATTGTCATATCAATAAATTCACAGTCAGCAGTGAAGCAGAAGGATAAGGACAAAAACATAGTACAGCTTCAGATATTTAAATGTGGGCAGAAAGTAATAAAACCATGTTCAACTGAAACCATTTCCAGAAGAATGTATGAGGACCCCAAAAGGTCACTTTAACTGATAATCTGCCCTGTACAGAGAGACCTCTTAGGTGTTTACATCAACTGGAGAAAAACGCAGTCTTAATCCTGAACTGAAGTTAACTGGTAGTAAAAATACTATTAATGACAGTAACCTTGATTCAGGAGGGGAGATAAAGTATAATAAAAATGCCAGGCTGGTCATGTCATGAGTAGCAAATCCATAAATGTGTGATCTGAATTGTGTTCATCTGAAGGAATAAATTGGGGCAAACTTGGACAAACATAATTAGAGAGTAATTAAACCCTACCAATAAGATAGATAGATAAAGATGTAATGTAAATGTAAACCTCACTGTTCCACATTTCCTCTCTTAGAAAAATATGTCTATCTACTGCATCAATTTTAATTATTTTACTTCATTGGTGGTTAAAAAATGCTCAAGCAGCCAGGTGAAAATTACCACCAGGTGAAAGACTGGGGAGCTGGCAGACAGCTCCATAGGTCCTGGGGAGCATTGCTGGAGGAAGCAGGCGGGAGGTAGTGCGGAGGAGTGGTATCACCACCTCTTCTGTCTTGTGAGCCATTCAGGAGTGTGCAGGTCAGAGCAAGTCTTGTTTTCTGCCTTGCATACCTCATGTCCTGCACACCGGGAACCTCAGTCAGTCAACAGAGTGTATGTAAGTCAGGTGCCAATTGCCAGTGCAGGCTATTCATGGTATATCAGTCTAGTTTATCATTTTGGTGTTATTTTAAGTACAGCTGGCAAGAGAATGCTGCAGAACCTTGTTGTGCTTATTGGTTTTTTTCTACCATGATGATTCCCATTTATAAAATGTGGTTTCCATAATAATCCAGTGAATAATCACTGGGAAGAAAAAGAAAAAAAACCAAAATAGCACATCCCTCTCATGCATGAGAATCACCCATCAAAGCAAAAGGTGAAGTTTGATGAAGTCAGCCTGCAAAGTATAATGAATATGACACTGCATCAACAAGGTTTCCTCAAGGAGATAACTATGGCCAGAAAATCATTATACCAGTCGCTGTTAATAAGAGGGAGGAAGAATGATTCACAAACAAGTTGTGTAACTTGCCTACAGGAGCACTGTGGGGAGGAGTCCTGTTACTCATTATGCTATGTTTCAGCTCCAATGAGGCCAGAAACACAGCAGAACAATGCCTGTGACATCTTGGGTGGCCGAAGGTTTCTTACATTGTTTTCATATTCGTTGTGCACTTGAAATTTTCTCAGAAAAGAAAGGAAGCCTTTGGGCATGCCTGTGAGAGGCTTACTCCCCATATAAATCATATGACACGCACTTCAATTACATATAAATGTATAAATATACCTTCCCCACCCCACAGAACACAGGAGTAAGTATCTGTTTTCAGCATTCTTCCAGCTTATCATTAAGAAGAGGGATGGAAAGAATTCTTAGGCTTGTCCCATATTCCTTTTATTTGTATTTAATTTTGCAGGGACAAGGTTCATTCTGAGCACAGTCTCAAAAAGGAAAATTCTTTTATTCTGTAATTTATTATTATAACTGTATGGTGAGTATGTCATATGGTTTTTCAAGCTGCATGGAATGAAGTGAAAAGGAGTTTTCAGTCTTTTAATGCTCCATGCTGGTGGAAGAGGCATAAGAAAATGGTCCATGGAGATCCTATATTATTATTTGAGGGATTTTTATTTTTCAGGCCTGGTCAGGTTTTATGACTGGCATGTTTCCGAGAATGCAGCTCTCAAGCACTGAGGTTTATAATGATTTCTCCTTACGCTATTTATCTCACTTTTCCAGTTGCAGTGCATTTATCCTCAAACAGACAGAAGCATGACAGGAGAGGAGAGGAGACATCAAAGAGATTCTGCCAAAGAGAGGAATATGGATTTCCCACTCCCCTCCCCAAAGGATATTTTGAAGAAGATGCAAGGTTTTGCAATGCACAAATATATTAGCAGTGCAAAGCAAACAGGAAAGGCTGTGACATTTGCTGAAGTTCTACTAAACTAGCTTGGGTTGTGTATAGAAGGGGAGAAGAATTTGGGGCCTGGCAGTTTGCCCCAAAATACACTAAGTTCTCTTCTACCTACCACAACCCAGAAAATAATCTGCACTCAGGCAAAAAGTGAAAATGTAGAACAGTTGATGCTCATCTGATACTTGCAAAATCTAGACTTGCCAGATGATTTGCTCCCTCCTTTTTTCTTTAGCACAGTAGTTATGTTCAGCGTCTCTCCACTGGAACACTGGCTGGGTAAGTAATAGAAAATGTATCAGTAATCCCAACTCCTTTCATTAAATACAGAACAGATTTTTCAACACAAAATCTGGGGAGGTGACACTTGTTTATGCAGGAACATTTTCATTCAGAGACAGGATATGGGGCTTAACAAGACTCATTACACAGCATGATGTCAGCAAAAGGCAGTTCAACACAGTCTACTGAATAGTCAAATGTTGGAACTTAAGCTTTTTTTTCAAGTAAAAAAAAAAAACCCACAGAAAGTTTTACATTTTAGATCCACCTTTATGAAGAGGTATAATCCTAGATGGGGAATATAGAAGACAGTATTTTCTGCAAAAAAAAATATGATAAAGTATTTTCAAGTGCATTTTCAAAGGTACTAAAGGAATTAAGTGCTCAAATCTTACAGGTTAGTGTGTTTACTCTGTAAGCTTCTTCACAAATCACAGCTGTAATGTCCATAAAAGAGGGAGTATTTTGCAGCCAAGGTAGATCTGACATTTGTGCCTGGCCCTTTCTGGCTTTGCAAGCCATTTTCCCTCTCCATACCTCAGCTTCTCTGTCTGTGAAGCAGCACTTAGCTGCACAAAAGAGTGCTAAGGATGCAGTCCCTGTAATGTTGGGACACACATGCTTATTTAATTTAGAGTCATTTTCCACAACAAGAAGAAGTGGGGTTGAACATAAGACTTAATATATAGGTGTAGAAGAAGATTCATAATGTTAATTACCCAGAAGAAAAAGAAATCAAGCAGGACTTACTGCTTCCTTGGTAAAAATATGACATAGAACAGATTTCCTCAGAACTTTAAAGCAAATGTTTCCTTCTAAACAGGAAAAGCTTAGTAATCATTATGCTGAAATAGCTTCACTCTATGAAGTAACATCTAACTTCATTAAAATGTGTCAGGAACACAGGAAAAATGGGGATGTGCATAATATCAAACATTACCAAAGTGTGAGACTGGTCACAGAAGCAACACCTGGCTGTGTGGTATCACTGTCAGCAGGGTTGAGCGAGCACAGCATGCCAATAAAGTAACTGGAATTGGAGACAAACTGATCTGTAGACTAAGCTAAATATGATCTGGGACTTCAAGTCTCTTAATTTTGCTGCGATGCCAAGCTTTTGGCTTCAAAAACATAAAAGGTGCAGATCTGCCTGATAGTGGATGCTGAGTTCAGGTGGAAGTGGGAATGACTCAGCCCAGCTGCCTCCTGGGTCTCCAGGTGAGCACATGCTGAGAAGCCAGCTTTCAGGCCCTCCACACATGTTTGCACCATCACTTGTTGGGACATGTTCGGACAAGACTCTGCGGTTTGCAGAGGGGGGTGGTG
>JBAFWW010029034.1:0-16121 GCA_036873685.1 Agapornis canus
TATTCACACACACACATATATATAAATTACTTTCATACATATCCCAAACCCCACTTCCAAAAGCTGAATTTTGAGGCAGTCACTGCATGCGTGCCATGAAAAAACACTACACCACATGCCTCATCTCCTTGCTCACGTCTCCACAGGCACTCACCCACTCCAAGTAGTATTTTTCACACAGTTAACATCCTCTTTTCCACAGATTCTGCTCCATATCCCCATCTACCTGTTACTGCACACAGAAAACCTCTCCTTTCCAGTGCACTGTCTGTCTCGGCTCAACCTGACACGCAGCAAAAGAATGTTTCCTACTTACAATCCTCCTTCCAGCCTTGCAAAAGCTCATGGTTTGATTCATGATATGATCCTGTGAAAGGTGTTCTTTGGAACAGAAAATGTTATGAGGCCAGAAACAGTCTCTATAGAGTAGATGGTAGAGGTGGATAGCAACAGCACCCTGCTCCCATACAGGTAACCATCTGGACATCCCAGATGTGATGTGAAACAACCACTACTGACAAAACAAACATTTATCAAACTCTAGGCCCACCTGATGTAGGATGAATGGAGATCCATAAACAGACCCATAAACAGATACAGCACGTCTGCCCTAGAATAGCATGATGCTATGATATCACACAATAGAAAAATACATTCTTCTGCCCTTGCTTGTTCCTGGTTTAACCCAGTGTGATTTATACAGCTGTGTGCCAGCAGGAACTCTTTGCAGTTGAAGGTGGTGGAGGAGGATTTCACTAAATTTAGGAGCAATCTGTAAAAAATAGCAAAGGGTGACAAATCACAGGGATACACAGACATAAACCAAGCAGCATACACAGCACGTGATCTTAAAGATGCTACTCGGCTTGCACTGAGCTAAGCAGGGGTGGACCCGTTCTGCATTAGGCCAAGATGTTGCTAAACCCAAAGCAAGATGAAGTTCTTTGCTTTTAAATACATAGTGTTATCAATATTGAGAGAGGCTTAATTTTTTTTGGGGGGAGAAGAAAGAAAGTGAGAAAACTGAGGTTACACTAGGAAAAAATTGCCTTTGTTCCATGTGGGGTCCTAAAAATTCCCTTTCTCAACCTTTACAGGGAGAAGAGTCTAGAAAATGGGCAAAAGAGAGGCTGGATGTCAAGATAACGTTTCTCTTGCTCATAATGTTCTTTGCTAGCAGCAATAAAGAGGCTTGAGAAAATCTACAGTCTAATCCACACAAACACACACCCCAAACCTATGAAGCTAGAAAAGGATGAAATTAGTCTCCTCACTAGGAAGATCTCCTCTGCAGACAGACAATTAGTTCCTATTCATAACACCACCTAAGGTAATTCAGACTCATCAAGCTACTTATCTCTGGTACCTGGACTGCCTCATTATCACGTTTGAAAAGATTAGAAGAGAAACTTCCCCTGAATGAGTAGTAATACCGTAGGAGTCCTTCTGCTCCTTTAGGATGAGGGGGATTAAAAGAGATGGACAAAAAGGTGTGAGCTCCCAAAAGGATGCTCTTCCCCAGATATTGGCCACTTATGTCAGGGCAGCTTTGCTTTCACACACAAAAAAGAAAGACTTGCAGCTCTTTGCTGCAGGTCAGGTTCTACTCCAGATCAAACTCCTGGAAGTTCCAACAAAGCTTTCTGATGGAATGACTCAGCTCTGCCTTTGCTCGCACATTGCCTCGCTGTCCCAAAGAGATGGCAGTCTCACTTGCTTAAAATGCCTTTCTTCTCTGAGCCAGAGAAAGGATAGAGGAGTCCAGGAAAAACTGCGAGTAATTCATTCCCTGGAATTCATGCTCCAATCTAATTCAGAGCTGTCTTAGAGAGGACAGCCCTTTCCTCTTTAATGCCAAAACATCTGCAAATGAGACACAGCCATAAACTGGTTACCAGCTGTCCTGCAAGGAGCTACTGGTGACCCTAAAGGATCTGCGCTACATCTCCAATCCCTGTGCATCAAGCACAGTGAAAAACAGCCTCTGCTTTCCCCTTCCTTGGGAAGAATATTGCTATACACCTCCACTTGGAGACAAAGGCTTTTAAGATTCCCAGCTAGAGCCATGCTTGGGTCTTCTGAGATCTGTGTGCTTTCCAGGCCAAAACTGACTCATATTCTCATTAAGCAAGGACTGGAGAGACCTTCATACATAGACTTATTGCACAAAAAGCCTTTATAAAAGTAAAACATGTCTAGAAATTATATCCAATATATATATATCTCCAGGCTCATAAATAAGACACATTCTGAAAATCAGGTGCACTGCTTAGCTGTTGCGATGATTTAAGTGAGCTACCAGGGAATATCAGCAGAAGTGACACAGAAACCAGGAATGGACAAAGGTGAGTAATAAACCCAAGAAAAATCCTTGAGCCAAAAATATATCAAACCCGGCTGTGCTGATGTGTTTTCATTGCTTAGAGATGTAGAGCCATTCTCATCTGGTTAATTCCAATTCAGCATTTCTTTGATATACCTTTTATAATTTTCAGTCTAATTATAATGAAAATCATTTTTCAATGTAATTCTGTAATAAAAATGTTTCCTTATTTCTCATTACCTAAGAACATGATCTTGCACAGCTACTGAGCATGCTTACAATGTGCATAGTGTAGCTTCCCTTTCTTAGTATTTAATCTCTTCATAGTCTACAGATGTCAAGAGGTTCAGATTAAGCTTGTTAAAGATCTGCTTCACTCTAACTCACTGATGATTATTTATTTAGCAGTTTTATGTAACCCTGTCATTGATAAGCACTCTATTAATTTGCCGAGGGACAAATCAACACTAGTTATTTTTCTACTGGCTATTAGATTCAGTGCTGCTGTTTGTTACAAACCACTTGCCAGTTAATTATAAATTATGGGTCCTCTTTGCCTATATTAATTGATATCTCCTCTGCCTTTGTAATACTAGACAAATAAATTGAAGGCAAGATTTATTAAGCAGCGCATGTCTTCTGTCTCTTGATTAGGATTCTTTACTTTTTAAACATTTATACTTGTTTGTACAGATTTGATGGCAGAACAGTACATTAGAGAACTGATCCTTGGGGTGTTTTTGGGGAGACAGGAAGACTTATTTAACAGCTTCCCACAAATTAGGTTGAAGTGACACACCATTTAAGTTAAGCAATTTTTAAATGCTCCTCTTGATTTAATAAACTCTGAGGTTATGGTATCTTTCTGCATGCTGGATACAGCATGCACGTTTTCTACAGGAACTGTGCCTGTACTTATCTGCATTCGGGAAGCACCATATACACTGCTGCGTAGTGTTTGCACCTCTAAACAAGTGTAAGAATATACATACACGTGCAACATGTACAGAGAATGGCATGTGCGAATAGATGTGTATCTGCCTCATACCTCAGGTAGTAAAGAAAGATTCTCTGTTGGCTATTTTCATGCAGAAAGAAAGCATTATCTGGGCAGAGTTTCATTTTCAAAACCTGAAGGTGTTATGAGGGCTTTTGGAACAAGGGCCTGTGGCCATTTGTAATTTGCCTGAGTTTGAATTGCATAAAGTATTTGTATGCTCCTCCATATGCATGTGTGTGTGTGTGTATATGTGTGTGTATATATATATATATATGATCACCATATATATATATATATATATGATCACCAGCTATAAGGAATGCATGCTTTCAGAGAGATGCTCACATGCCACAAAGAAGCGATAACCAAAGTTTATGCCATGGACTTCTGAGCAGAAACTTAATTCTTTTGCTCTCTTGCCAGTGCCAAGCCCCAAAGGATAATGCAAAATTCAGCATTCTGAAACACTTCTTTGGTTTCAAGGGAATTCCTAACAATCACGCCACTGCTGACATGGGCCCAAAGGAACAAAACACAACACCACTGCAGTCAGTTCAAATTGTACAGCACCTGACTTCCACTCCCCAATCTTTACCATCTACTCTTCTGTGTAATACGGATATAACACACACAAGCATTCATCAGGGTTATAAAAGGTTTTACCCTCCCACCACTTGGTAAGTGTCAGGATCCACTGATCCCAGGGATTAAAGTTACATTCCAAACCTAATTATGAACAGGTTTTTAATGCAATGAATAGCTTCATCTGCAGCACCCAAAGTGTTCTGCTGTATACTGAGTTAGATAAATTCAAAGGATGCACTTTCCTGACCCTGTGGGTGAATGCATTGCTGTATTGACCGTTCACAAGCAATATCTCTCTTATTAACTCTTACAATGCACTGATTACTACACGTGTATGGGTGTGTGTGGTTTCTACCAAGCAGAACATCTGTATCGCCCTCTGAGGCCAGCTCATGAAGAGTAACAGCCATAATTCTACTATAGCTATACTAATGTATGATATCTTCCACATAAACTGCATAATTGCTGCCCTTTCATAGTCAGAATATCCTGACCTGTAGCTCAAGTGTCTTTTCAAGTAAATATGTGAAAATTACCTGAAGCTGCTTACTGAAAACAAGTAGCAAAAGTAAATTAATCATGGGCATTCTTACAAGCATATAGGAAGAACTTAGGGTTTATACCATGGGAAAAGCAACAATCACCTATCAGCTGATCATTAAGTCTTTAGACTTCAACAGATAAAGTCTAAGGACTCTATTTAACTTCTGTTTTCTTGAGCACCTTTGTCTAAATATGCACTACCAGTGCAGCTCAGATTAGATCAGCTGGAGAAACCTCACTTAAAAATAAACTCTCAATTTATTAATGCTATTTGTCTACTTCACCAAAGCCATTATTCTGATTTCATTCATTAATGAGGTCTGAAAACCACTGTGAAACATGCAGACAGACAGCACAATGGGAATGGAAATACAGTTATTAGTAGTAATGTTTTAAAAATAGATGCACTTATATTATACCTTAACAACAAGGCACTTATTTGTGGCAATAACAACAACTTGATAACTTTTTGAACAGGATTATATTGATGAATCGAGTATGACACAACAAGGTCAGAGCCACCCAAACCAGCAAAATCCTCACAAAGCTTCAAAGCAAAGACATCTGCAGTGAGATCAGGCTGACACAAAATCAGACAGAGAGAAAGAGCCCTTGCTCTATAACAGCCTGCAGCTGAACCCAAGCTGCTAGGGATATGGTCAACACAAGACCTTCCCAAGAGTAATGAGTATAGCTGGGAAAGGCAGACAAACTGGGTGTACAAACTGTTCCTTGGGTCTTAAACAGAAGCAGCAGACATCAGAGATGAAAACCAGTGTGAGGTGTCACTGCCTATGGCAGGAAGTAGATGATTTTAAGATCCTTTCCAATCCAAACCATTCTATGATTGTACGTACAGTGGCCAGAGTTTAGTTGGATATGGACCAGTTTGGCTAGAAGGGGTAGTTGGTGCCTGTGAAGGCAGAAAGAAGAGCAGTGATAAAGCATTTATCTCTAGAGGGAAAGAGAGATGCATAGCTTACGGTCTATACCACACAGAGAGATTACTAGGGAAGGTGTTGGGGTGAGGGCATGATGTGCTACATCTCAGTTCTGGCATCTCCATTCTGGCTCTTTGTGTGCAAGGTCACTGCAGAGCAATGGACTCTTCACCCTGCAAGCAAGCAAAGCTGCAGTCTACACCCAGATCCTGTAAGTGGCAACTGAGTTGTGCATCAGACATCCACTGTGATGCCAATGGATCCCAGGTAAGAAATGGGTAAACCATTTCAAATAAAATAGGAAATGACCTGAACTGTTGCTGTAAACCTATTTTTTCCCAGATCCACTGAAGTTTGAACAGCTTTCTTGTTCTATTTTCCATTTTCTTTCAGAAGAAATGTAAAATTGAGGCCTTGACCACTTAAGGTCATTAAAAATCCCATTAACCTTTTCACAAGGTAGGGCTTAAGTAGGGTTAATTAAGCAATATTGCTTCAACAAGGCTCTGAAGAAGCATTTTTCCTTCCAGTTTCAATAGATATGCCAGGAGGTTTGCATGCCTCTCACAAGTTTTTGGTTTACATTTCGGGTCATGTTCCCCCAAAAGAAAGAAAACAACACCACTAAATGGAACAAACCCAGCAGAAAACCCTGCAAGCCCCCAAATTGACCTGGTTGTAATATGCACCCCAAAATGCATGGATTCCATACATCCACTGGAAACAATACCCGTGCTCTTTTAAATGAGATTCGGCACCCAATAGAATGGTTTCTACATCATACAAAATGGCTTGAAATAAACATATTTGTATACTACAGAAATCCTCTCATCACTATAATGAATTAAAGAAAATACTGAGTCATTTTCTGCAAACCATAAATAATCATTTACATTTATTCACTGGTGGGTGCTGTAAGCGTTCTCAGAAAAAGAACTCAAAGCAAAGATAAATCAGTCATAAAAAGTGAGAGAAATATGATAAACTACATATTAGGCCAGAGAAAAATCTGCTGTAGAGAGCTTGGAAATTGTCACCATACAAGAGGAATCTGTGACTTCCATCTGTAACTGCCTTCAATCATCTTCCTCCCTATCCTTCATCAGAACTCCCTGTACACATTATTATTCGAGAGTTATCTACATATAGAGATAATAATAACCAGCCAGAATCCCATTTGCAAGGTGCTTCTTTTAAAATACAAGGGGAATATAACTCAGAACACTGCAAAACTCAACCTTCTCTTTTCATAGGAGTCCAAAACTGTTTGCAGGCAGAAATGGTAGCAGACAGGTAGCATGATCTTCTGTGCTATTAAGTTCTACCAAATCACTTAATGAAGCTGAGCACTCTTTGGCTATTAATCCTCATGTGTTGGTAAGTCATGGCAAAGACCCCTAAAAGCATGTAGAAAAGAAACTTTTTCAGCCTATTTTGCTCAAGAACCTAATGATGTAATTAATTAAATCAGACAGCAACAAACTCCAAACAGATAACAGGGCTTTTTTACAGTGAATAAATACATGACAGGACTTGCTGTCACAAGATATCCCTGCTAATAACTTAACTAAACTAAAAACATTAGACATTCACATGGCTAGCAAGCATATATAAGAGCAAAATACACAAAAATGCTAAAATAAAACACATTTTATCAGGCACAGCTTTATCAGAGAGGTGAAGGGGACTGCATCTTCTATAGCAATAGGAACACTGAGCGGCATGTGCTCTTCCATCCCATGAAAGGGTCATTAGAAGTTACATGTTTGGCACAGGAACCTTTCTTCTGAAAGACTTCATATTAAACACAACCAGAAGTTGACAACAGGTGCTTCCAGCCTAACTTTGGGTGATCTGGGGAAAGCCTCTCTGTACTTCTTTCACTAAATCCTTAAAATACCCACCTACCAGGGCTATGTTTCATGGCAAACTGAGCTGGTGCCCCTATAGGTTGGTTTGGAAATGGTATGAATGCTTCCTGACAAAGTGAACTGAATATTGCACACCCTCTGGTTTGGTTTCTGCCTCTAAAAAATATACAAATGAAAACCTATTTATCTAAATGGTTGAACATGAAATCAAAATATCTTAATTCTTGACTTTACCCTAACTTGGATAGAAGGAGCTGATTTTAGTGACCTTAGAAGTCCTTAGACCACACTGGAACTTCAAAGTTGGACCTATTCTGGATTTCCTTGTTCATCTACAGTCAAAAATAAACAAACACACAGTACCTAAGCACTATAAAACCCCAACGTCCATAAATTTCCCAAGTTGGTTGCAGAGATACAGAGGGCTCAGGCATTGTTCACATACAGGACTTGAAGGTTTACTACATACTCCAAGACAATACTTGACCCACTGTCCACCAGGAATCCAACTTCTTCTCCCCCAGAATGACTACAGACATAACTAATTCAACACCTTCTAGCAACTGCATAAGATACCATAGACAAAAAGATCTCCATGCAATGCATGGAGAATTAAGCTGGAGAATTAGAACACAAACAGTTGCAGCTCTCAAACATATGCTCATACCACTAGATCACACTTCACGATAAAATATTACCTGACAGGACCCATATTTATTGAAAGAGAAGTCTGTATTTTCTGCTGGAGTGGGAAATACTTCTCATTTTTTAGCTGTTAATATTCATTTTATGAGTTCGATGTCTGAAGACCATTATTAATGCCTTCTTTGGATTTCATTAACACTACAAAAAATACCCCAGAAGACAGTTTTGATGCAAAGCTTACTTTAAGTGGGTAAATTCCCTGGTTTTTCTCCCTTCTTTCCTTTTTTTTCCAAGCCAGAAAGGGTGGATAAAAGACCTATAAAATAAATGCTGAGTGAATAGGACTCTCGAGCTATAGAACTTGTGCTGTGAAAATTCGACTTTGTCTGGCAAACACTATTAAACAGAAATCTATGAACAGCAGGTTTTTTTCCCATTTCATACAGGGGGAAAAAAAGAAATCAGATCTGACCCAGTGACTTCGATGACAATGGTGAGAGTCCTACTTTGTACAATGAGTTATAGAGACAGGATTTTTACTCTTGGGTGGGCATTTTAACATTCCTAGCAACACAGTTTCACTACTAGACTTGCTGAGATCACTTACTAGAGCTCTGGTTGCTGGCACCAGTGACTCTGGCATGTCAGAGGAACCCTGACGAGCCCTCCTGGTTGGTTTTTGTTTGGTTTGGGTTTTTCCCACCCCCCTTTTCACATTAGGTTCTATGTTGCACGCTATAATTAAGGAAGTGCTGTCAAAGAGCAGATTATCATCACTGTCATCTCTATTATTAAATGCTTTCTGGAATTTGAGGTTTAGGTACACAAACTTCCTACTTTGACGACAACTTGGGTCATTTCCAATTGGAATTCAACACCAGGTGTCAGTGGTGAAGTGCCTCGAGGCTATCAAAATAACTGGCTGTGTCACCTTGTCCTCCTAATGATCTTTATATATTTAACACAAACACCATAAAAGTAAGTGCTTATTGAAGCAGGACCACTACATATGTTTACCTGGACTTGTTTTTCGAACTTGCACTGCCTAGAATAAATAACTGGGAAGAGAAAGAAAAAAAACCTGTTAACTGCTACAAGGGAGCATCAAACTATGGATTTGGAAGCCTGATGCTTGCTGATGTATCAAATAAACCCCAGAAGCTACTCTTGAGGGGGGTCATAATGGCAGATACAACCTATTTGGAGACCATTTCTTTTCTTACAGTGCTGTGTGCTTCTCATTATAATGATAACATCCAGCATTTATATGGCTATTTACATCTTTTAAGAGCTGTACCAACAACTAATTAATCCTCACAACACCCTGTAGGGTAGGCAAGTATTATTATCCCTATTTTATAAATGGAGAAATTGAAATGGAGGGGTAAAAGTGACTTGCTGGAAGGCAGTCAGCACGTTTCAGGCAAAACTCAAATGAAAACACACCCACTGCCTGGCTCCCAAGGCCCTTGCTCTCCCCCACAGCCAGACCCCATTGCCTCTCATAAGAACTAGTGCCTGATTTAAGTCACTGTAACCATCCAAGCTTGTCCAAAAAAACCTGTATCACACCCCATGCATTGCTTCCATCATGCACTCAAGGCATTTCAATCACAACAATGTCAAGCAGTGGAACAGGTTGCCAAGAGAGATTGTACAGGCTCCACCCTTGGAGCTTCTCAAGACCTGACATGACAGAACACCGAGCGACAGGGTCTGATCTAACAGATGATCTTGCTTTAGGCAGGACACTGGATTAAAGACCTCTGTAGTCACCCCCAAGCCTGAATTATCCTATTTTATGAAGTAGATGTGATGGTTATATGTTTTCCATCACTTCACACTGACAACTCTTTTATTCAGCTGTGTTCTTCATTTAGGTGCTTTGACCTACACTTTGGCAGGCACACCTATACACAGCACCAGGTCTGCACCAACATGAAGAAATAAATGTAACTGCATCATATGGCATTTAACAGGAATAAAAAAACCTGCCACTTCTGTAACTTATTTCCCTGTTTGTATCCACATTTAAGTCATCATCAAACATGATCTCTTCCATGAAAGAAGACAACCTCCAGATTTCCCTCCAGCTGTGTTTCCTGGCAAAACCTGATGAAGAAACAGGAAAATCTAAAGGGTTACTGTTAGTATTGGTAAGAGCCAGGCTAAGGCTACATGATGGTGTCACTTAGATACACAAGACCATACTCTGTGTTACAGGACAGAAGGAAGCTTTGTGCCTGAGCAGCCCCATCTTTACCAGCAGCTCTGGATTCAGGTCCAAATAAGGAACTGGCAATAGCAATATAAATGCTCCACGACCCTCCAGGTCCCAGAAGTACTTCATCTCCTCAGCAGTAGCTTGTTATTTAGGGGAGCTCAACTTGCTTTTGGGGAAGTAACAACGGTTTAGAAGCGCTGGGCATCCTGCAGTTCCTGCTAAAATGAAACCGAGCTGTTTGGAAACTTTTGTTATTTCATTCTGATGCCTAATGGGAACTGCTGGATGCAAAATTGTTTTAGGAATTGAGCCTTAAATATCCTTATCAACTCCCCTGCACTCCTCTAAAAGATTGTTTGTAGCATTGTTTGCATGTACTTCAGCAAATAGAAGAAATTACAGTACTTTGACTACTTGAGAGTAAAATTAATGGCCACATTGTCCAGGGGAAGCCAAAAGATGAGGCTGCACTAGAAGCAGATAACACCAAAAAGTAAGGGTACGCTTTTATACACCTATTACGCAGGTTAAAAGCCTGGTTACCTGTTGCCTTATTCTGTTCACAGCCACTTACCTCAAGAAAGAAGGGTTTTAAAATGTGAACTTAATAGTATGGTTAACTTTCAGCTCTGCTTGTAAGTCCTCAAGGAGTAAACAGTGGATATCAGGCAATAAATTGTACTGGTTATTACAGCTGGTTCAGTCCAAAATCTGATCTATATACCTACCTACAGTCAAACGGACTATTGCATACTGAACTCTAGTTCCTAAAGAGTAAGGAGACCCCGACAGAATCCAAGAGGAGCATCTCAGAGACATGAATTCTTAATAACACTCCTTTCTCCTACTTTTCTTTTGCTGTGAAGACAAAGGCTAACCTGTATTTAAGATACTTGGAAGGCATGTTTAGAAACGTTCACAAATGACTAGGCTTACAGAACTAGCAAAGTTAGCACAGTAGCAGAGTTGCTCAGGTTAAGAAAAGAACACAGCATGATAATGTCAATAGCCTTTTGAAATAATATATATGTATATACACCTGTCCCCACACACATAGTTCCTATATACACCAGCATCTCCAGGGTTCACATTTGTGATTACAGACAGCAATATAGACGAAGCTACTACGGTTAAACCCTTTGTGAGAGTTATTAAGCTGTTGACAATATGAGAATCAGATGAATTTACCACTGGTTCAGTAATTGTCTTTCATATATGAGCAACCCCCTACATACAACTTTTATGATTCATCATATTTATTTTTTGTTTCCTCAAGCAACATCTTTTATTAGTTGCACACTCACTCCAGAAATTTAATTTCTGCAAGAGAACAACAAAGCAGTTGATTATTATTATTGAGAATCTGGTACAACACAGAGTGAAATAAAATCTATAAGGCATTAAAATGACAGATTAGGCAAGAGCTGTATTCATTTACAAGTGTTAGAACATCATGTTAATGCCTCACAAGCACAACATAAAATGAAAATCAACTCTTTCATGCTGCTTTACTAATACTGCAAAGCTCCACGGAGCACAAATAGTAGTCCCTGTTAAAGAGGCACTGTCCTTTTGTAGTTTTTACATGCAGCAGGTTTATCATTAACACTTGATGGAAAACTCTCTGCCAGTACATACCAGCCATAAACTTCGTGTTTTTACCACTTAAGGATTTAAAGATGATTATGACCAATCTCTGCTAGACCAAATGTATTAAGTATATGGCTGTCCCTTAATGAAATTGCAGATTTTGTGCACAAAATCTCTTGGGTTAGAAATGTTCTTTTGAAAGTGTTATATTAAAAGCTTTGTTTTTTCCACAATCACTGCAAGGTTACCACAGCCAGATTTACATTCATATTAAATTTTACTGCAGCTTTATTTTCTATCAAAAGCTCTGAACAAAAAGTGACAGGACATGCAAATAGGAAGACGTGAAATATTCACTTCACTCACACCAATCCAATCACAGGTATACGTATTTGATGGTATTTGTATTCTTTCGATCGTATTCTATGTTATTAATGTCAGGATTTTCTTGGACATATCACCATTCTTTCCCCATTCTTTCTGCTTAAACTCCTATACCTCATCAGAGCTGAAAAGTAGGGAAATGATACACTGCTTTGCAATATGATGTTATTTGTTCAAATTGCTCTATGTCTTCAGGCAAAGAAATCAGGGGATTTTGTTTAGTAACAACCAACGATACAAGTTGGTCTAATGTGTTCCTCAAACATTCTTAATGATTAAACACCTGTATACATTTTGAGGGACATTTAGGCTCACAAGGATACCTGTCACTGCTACAGGCACTGGGGCATAGAATTCAGCATAGTAGTAAAAAGAATTTAATGGTCTGGATCAATGCTGTCAGATTTAGACAGTGCTGAATGGGGCTGTGACTACCTTGCTGTGGTCACCAAAGCTGCCATGAGTACATCCTGCCTATGTGTAGCCAATAACTTCTAATGGAAATACTTTTTGAGGAGCACGGGACAGGCCTTGTTCCTGGCAAAGAAGGGGAAGATGAACATCAGGCTATTGTAAGAGAGAGAAGGTGGGGGCTTTGCCACTGAGGAAGCAATATTGGGAAAGAGGAATAGTCAGAGTGTATTTTTCTCTACAGGTCAAGAATAGGTATCTAATTTCCATCTCTTGTTCCATCCCCTTATGTTTTAGCCACAAAG
This sequence comes from Agapornis canus, assembly GCA_036873685.1. Classification (NCBI taxonomy): domain Eukaryota; kingdom Metazoa; phylum Chordata; class Aves; order Psittaciformes; family Psittacidae; genus Agapornis; species Agapornis canus. The sequence continues at coordinate 12,823 of JBAFWW010029034.1, forward strand.
GGAATACAGCTTAAGGAACAATAGCGGTATAACAACATGCTGGTAAGAATTTAAACTATACATCCAAACCCAATGGATTTCAAATCTATCAAATGCTGAAGCATAAGCGTCATCTGAAAAATGCTGTAAGAAAGCTAACATTACACACACCCTCTATTCATTAGTTGATTCTTTTTGTGTAACATCCCTTGGACAGACAAATACCAAACTTTCTGATCTGACAAACTCACTGATTTCTAACAAAGCCAGAAGCATCTGATACACTGTGATGCTGGTTATGTCTGTAAATCACCTAAAATCATGGGGGCTTGATCTTCACCCTTTATTACATACTATCCGTTGATGAGATTATAAATGATTAAAAAATAACAGGAATTCTAATAGCCCAGTTTAGGTTCCTAATTCAGTAACAATCATGGCATTTTATGGCTACCTTAAATTGCAAGACAACAAATCTCTACTTCCAGGTTCAACAAATGAATAGTCTCATAACTATGTTTGTCATAATACTGTAGCTTTGACAGGAAGCAAACATACGCCTTCATAACGTGGAGGCTTAAGCACAGCCGTAAAGCATATGCTTTATCATGTCAAACAGTCCCTACCATGCCAGTGTCAAACAGGCTAAAAACCTGGACAACTGAGCCTGAGATTTATTTAGTGCTCTGTTATAAAGTAGGTACAGAAAAATAGCTCATCCTATAAAAGCACTACTGAGGTTCCCTAAAGTCAGGTACCCTCATAAACATATAGGGCATGGCAAGGGGAGATTCTTTCGTAAATGAGACATACAGATACATTTAGTTACCAGAAGAGAAGTTGGTATTTGGAAGACACAACCAATGGTACATATATACTTGAATATTTACCCATGGAACAGTGAATGACATGATACAGAATCCTAAAAAACATCAAGAAATGATGGATGGTGCTTTCCCCAAAGGAATAGCTGGAAGTTGTAACAGGATTTCCCCTCTCTTGCCTTGTAACTTGAAAATGTCCTGTCCTCGTCTCACTTGAAGGGTGAATGACAGTTGGGTGAGAATTCCATGCAGGAACGCTAACCTTACATGCTAACCTGCTTGTGTGCTGCAGTAATAATGTCACCAGTGCAAACCAGCTCCTCTATTAACCTGAAAAATTATGTCCTATAGCAAAAAAGCTCTCTTCTGCCTATATCGTTTCCAACTCATTCAGTTTTTAAATCAGTATAAAACTCATCTCACTGACTTCCCTGAAAGTCCACGGTGAAAGGATCCAAAAACATAAAGAAATAAGAGGATGATGAGTGAGTTGTACCAGATCAAGGTGTGCAGGCACCTTCACAACTCCTTGAACCACAGAGTACAGTAATGCCCTGTTCAGAACCATGCTTTATCCTCACAGTGTATTATCTTACTTTCTCTCTACCCACCAACGAGCCCACAAACCAGGATGATCAGCACAGCGTAATTCTTTTCCATCAGTATGAATCCTAAGGTTGTAGGATTCATATCCCTTATGGCAGCACCCACCGCCTGCAAACCTACATCTAAACCAGACACCTTACAGTGTTTTATGGACCTAAGTACTTTCCAGGCCACTTTTCACCTGGCCTATTTCAGGTAATCTGCTTTGTGATGAGGCAATGGTTCACAGCTGACTATAAGGAACTTTAAGTCTCCAACAAAATAGCCACAATGTAGGTGCTTGAGTTCTGTCAGCTGAATTTCATTGATTTACTCTTTACTGTCCAGGACTTTGTATTGGAGTTTCTCTTTTTTCCTTCATTGCATTATGTTGGAGTGTCATTTGATGAGGTGATTACATTGTTCCTCCTTGCCCTGCCGCACCTGTGGCCGGCAAAGCAATTCCACTATGTAGTCTGTTGGGTTTTTATGATAGAAAAGTCAAGTTTCCCAAAGGAATTTAGGTACAGAATGATGCAGATAGACCCAATCCAAGTGCCAAGAAATAAATTTAGGCTAGACAGTGGAAAGTCTGTATTCAGCAGCAAGGTTATGCCAATTGCACAGGACATTATGCAAGTAACTAATGCGGGCTCCTGACAGCAGGTAAAACTGGTACCTAGTTTACAAGGGAACCTGTTTGGAAGGACATCCTTCAAAAGCACTGCAGAAACCACTGCAACATCGCAGAACCAGATGTTCTGACATTCTATACATCCCTGGCACATTTTCTACTTTTAAAAAATGGATTAACTGAATTATCTCCTCCATTAAAATGTCACAAGGAACTTAGAAATAAGGCTTGATAAGGAAGAGGTTTGGATTTTTGCACTAGAGGTGCTCTTAAAGATAGACTGATAAAGTTGTGCATATGAAATTAAAAGCACAGATTAAAAAACCAAAACCACAGTGGGCATGGAATACATTAAACAAGTTGTTAGGTTGGGAATATCATCCCACACTTTCCCTTTACATGTCATTGCAAAGGAGGGGAGAACGTCTAAAACTTGAAATGGAATGTGCACCGAGGTATTTTCTCCTTGTTTTGCCCTGTTTTGTGGTCAGTGTTAAAGTGTTCCAAGGCAGTGTTCTAGGGAGATAGATATATATATATATAAAAATGTATATATGCATTATGTATACATATAAACATATATATTTTTCAATCAAACATTTCAAACTGTGCATTACATCCAAATAAAATCTGACTAAGCAGAGCAAACTGCAATAGCATTCCAGTTCTGTGAATCGTGTTGTCACAAGGAACCAGGAGCAATTACAGTGTCTGCAAAGCAAGGCAGGCGAAAACCACAGAAATTCAGCTCCAGCTCAGAAAATACATATATTTATAAAAAGAGATTGGAAAAAAGAAAGGGAAGTGCAGTATTTTGGATGACGTGGACATGTGAACTGCTGGGAATGAAAGGGAACTAAGAAAACAGGGCAGCGCTGCTAAAGGAAGGTTATTTCTTCAGGGAAGAGAAACCTGGGGAAAGATCAGACCTCAGCAACATCCTGTTGTCTCCCAGATATAGCCATTTGTTCACAAACTCTTCAGTGAAAAAGCAAAGAATATGAAATTTAAGGGAAAGTTCACATATACATTTGCTCCCCTGAAGGATTTGTATCTGTACAAGCACCTTTATTGGGCAGTCAAGAAACACTGACTGTGATTTACATGACATATCAAAGATTGGATAAATAGTCAACCTGTAACACAAAGATACTTTGTATTGCCATGTGTTTCATATAAGGAATTGAGATGAGCTCTTATGCAGAAGCTCCTCCATGTGAGGATGCTGAGGCACTGGCACAGGGTGCCCAGAGAAGCTGTGGCTGCCCCATCCCTGG
>JBAFWW010029037.1:1226-13422 GCA_036873685.1 Agapornis canus
AAAAAAAAAAACCAAAAAAAACAAACAAACAAAACAAGCAACAAAAGAAACAAACAAAAACCCCACCAAACCAAACCAACAAATCCAAAACCAAAGTCTAAAATACACTAAAACAACTACATACCCTTTGTCAAAGAGTTTTCTAGACTGTGGTGAGGTATATTTCTTATTTGCTCTCTTTCAACACCTTATTATCCTAGTTTGTGAACTTAATCAGAACACAGGCTATTATTCTTGGTGCACTGACTTTGCTTGCATCCTGGTGTCACTCAGAATTTGGAAGAGATCTTTGACTGGAATAAATACAATATACATTTCTTTTCAAAATTCAGTCATCAGTTGTGGGCAAATCAATTCAGTCTTTCCAATACAATAGTAAGTTTGTTAAATGCTGACTTCACTGATACCTCCTTCTTTGGCAGAGTTGGACAGGTTTCTGACACATCTGGTCCATTAGTTAGTTATCTCTAAATTGTTTAAATTAACTGTCAGATTCTGGGATTATTTCCAGCACAAGGTCAGTGTAGACCTGAAAATTTTACTTTAAAGCCTTTTCTTCTTTTGTTGGTAGCTGCTTGATTTAAGCAGACGATAGTGACCACTGTCATGAGTATTTTTGCCTTTGTATTCAGTGCTGAAAAAAACCTAGTCAAAATCATGAAGTCTAATGTAGAATGTCATGTAAGAATTTTGAACCCAAGAATTCCACCAAGTGTTTATGGCTTATTCACTATTAAAATGCAAGAGGTAAAAAGTCAACTGCAAATGTCTCCTTTTCCACTTGTGAATATCAAAGAATGTCAGACAATTTCTGTAAGGCCTTTTCATATGACCATAACCATTGCTTGGTCTTCTTCCAGCTGTTTGATGCTTGTCTATGGCATGCTGACCACATGAAGCTGTGTCCAACATTATTGTTGTTACAGAATGACTCTGTAAAAAAACACAGGGTCTTAGAAAGTTTGTTTTATTTTGTACTTTCCTGTGACTTTTTTAGAGTCATGTATGTGACTCTACGTATGTAAGAACTAAAAATGATCTATAAAAATTCCTCCATTTATTTGTCATAGCCAGTCATCATCTTAATTAGAAACACCCTCAAGAGGAGATGCTTGGCTAAAAGTGCTTGAATTTGCTGTATTCAAATAATGTTTATGATTTTCTCAATTCATATTCTCATTAAAAGAAATTGATAGCTTGTTGGACTTCAATTTGGATTTATTAATCTACCACATTTGTTAACATCTCTACTGCAAATGTACATATCCTGATCGAATACTCAGATATCTAGATGAAGCTGTCTCTGAGACACAACCAGCTCCCTTTAAGAAGGGTAGAAAGACACTGGTAATTTGACAGTCTGAATGACTGTTCTGGAGGTGCTCAGGTGTGAAGATCCATGACCAACATCCGTTGGATACACAGCTTCCTGACAAGGGCTTTGATGCAGGTGTACAATGGAACATTCTTTAGCTAGGTGGATTTGCCAAGAAACTACATTGACATCTGACTATGATAATGTTTTGGCCACTGGTATTCAAATTAATGCCTTTTGAGCTACAGACATCACATGTTCTTGTCTGCATACCCTTACAAACGTACACCTTCCCTAACAGGCTTTAGTTAATTCTTTCTCTATTGTGACTTTCCCTTTTCCTCAATACTGCTTGATAAAATCCCCCTTACAATGTAAACCATGTTGCTATTTTTTAAGATTTCTTGAGACCTCACTTTTTCAAGTGTGATTTCCGGGTCTAAATAAAGCTGTACTGGTAAACTAGTATCTCTGATGCTGTCAGATATCTTGCTTTTTGTTAGTATCTGCTTTTAAATTTCTCTATTTGCAGGGTTCAGCAAGACTGAACTATAGGAGCTAAAAGCTGTGCCTTTGGGTTTTTTTTTTTCTCTCTTGCTCCTGGAACCTTCCAATAAATTTGGCCTTATCAAATCTAACATTCTTCCTGCCTTGTCTATTAATATGAAAAGTTCCTTGTATTTTGTTGCATCCTTCTTTCTTGGGAAGGGACACATAGGGTCTTCAGCAATATTGACACCTATGACATGCATCAGAATGTTTTGCCTGAATTGCCAACTATACTACAAGCTGTTGATGCTGCTGAAGTATCCAGAGTAAGGCCCTCACAGAGGCCCTTATCAGACAGCCATTTGCAGTTTTGGCTTCTTCACTGTAGAGTTCTAGAGCTGACTTTCCTCTTTCCATGTTAATTCGCTCCTGAGGCAGTGTTACAAGGCATTTTTTTCTTTATACCTCCTTTAGACATCATGATTCTTTCCACTCCTTTTGTCACTGTGGGTGGCCAAGGAAAAAACAAAAAGCCTAATATTCGAGCTTCAGCTGAAAAGTTCTCAAATGAGGATATTCTTCCTGCTTATTGTCCTCACCCTTGTGCAATTTTGACTCCTGTCCTTTGGACAACTACACAGACTACTGCCCAACCTACCACTTCAACTGTGGATATAGACACAGATCATTTCTGGTGGTCAAACAGACATTTCCCAACACCAGAAATACCTGTCAAAACAAATCTGTTGCCTAGAAAAAAGAGGCAAAAAACTGCTGATCAGGGTGAGCTTTGCCCTTACACTCATATGGAACTAGCAGGAAGCTCTAACCCAGGCCCAGCTGCAAACCTACCTTGACCAAGCCTTGACACTACACAAAAAGTGGATGAAATGTCTGTCAGTGTTATGGCTTTAGAATTTCCTATGGTGAACAGTTCCCTTGCCAGTACAAAAAGGCACGCAGAGCAAAGATCTGGCCCATTCAGTTTCAGTTGCACTAGGAAGATTATTTCATTAAAATTTATCACCATGTTTTGGCAGATATAATTCCATTAATTTTAGCAGCTTTGCTAACACAACAAAATAAATTTCTCAAATCCCTCACCTCTGGAAGTGGTGTGTAAGTATGCCTGTCGTATCAATTTCAAACCAAGGACTGAAAGAAACAGGATTAGAATAAGGTGAACCAGTCCAATGGTTAGGATAAACTAAACAAGTGCAAAGCTCACACAGTCTTGTTTAATGGGTTTAAGCCACGAGAGTGGGAAGCAGTGTAGCAATTAGTCTCAGCTGTGCTTTTTTGTTGCAGACATATATGAACCTTGTTCTTTTCATTTGTATCAGAATTGTTTTTCTGAAGATGTCTATTTCAGTGACTGAAATGTTCATCCACTGAAAACTTATTTTACAAATTAAATAAAAATAAATACGTTGGTTTTTTTTTTTCAAGTAGAATTCTAAGAAATGCGCCTGGCACACACAAGAAAGGCTGGGCAAAATTCAGTGGAAAATTCAGTATTTCTTTTAACAGAAGATTACTCTTAAATAATGTGCAGATCATCAATTTGTCAAACACTCATTGCTAAAAAAATAACCAAAACAAAACTCCAGATAGCTTGTACTGTCTAGAAATGCATAAGGTGGCTATAAGAGATATGTATCTCCAGCCAGCAATTTCAAGAATGCTATGTATTTTTTCAACTCACAGAAAAAAGCCACCAAAAGTGTAAGCACATACATAAAATAATTTTTAAAAGAACAATTTTGTCCCTAAAAAAGACTCCAGTGGTTATGAAGGGACAGAAAAGTGATTTTACTTTTTTTCTTTTTCATCTTAGAAGAAAAGATTTTATATAATTGCCAGGAAGCTGCTATACAACAAAACAGCTGTAAAGAGCCACATTTCTTGGCCTGGCTTCTGGGGGTTGTATTGCTAGATTTTGAATCAAGTAACTTAACTCAAATTTGAAGATAGGCACAGATTCAAAATAGCCTGTAAGGTCCTCCATGGATTTCTTACATTGCTTTTGATAACAGGGGACACCTTGCTGAGGCTGTTAGCTTCAGTCAGGTAGAATACCAGAAAACAAAATAACAATAACACATAAAGTTACTTTATTGTGTCTGAATCAGTCTCTATGGCAACAGTTTTTAGCCTATTTAGTTAAAAAAAATCTCTGTCTCTCTCTCCCTCTTCTTGCATTTTTCTGTTGAGTGACAGGTATTGATAGAAACAGAACACATAATATCCACATACAAACATCTGTCAAGCTTGGAAGAGCACGTGGTTGTTTGCTTTATACTTGACCTTCCCTTTTAACAGATATATAAAAGACATTACACTAAATTTCCTTCCTTTTCTTTGATAAAAATTTATAAAGAAAAAAAAATGGCTAATAGTGCAATGTTAGCCAGCCAGCTAACAGCTTCACTGACTGTAGTAGTGAATGTACAGATTTTCAGTACCTTAACAAGTAGTTTCTGATACTATACTTTATACTGAAGCTCTCCTTATTTGAAAGGTTTATATTTCTGGCTCATTAAACTTCTGCCTGTCTCTTCTGTTGCTGTAGAAAAATGTCCAAAACAGTCAGGAAATGGGAATGCCCAGAGAACTGCAAAACTGACTGCCTCAAACGGCCACTAAATTATCTGAGAAAAAGAAACCTGTATGACAGTACAGGAAAATTGTTTTTAAAAAATACTGTTTGTTTATATTAAGTCAAAGTATTTCATATAAGAACAGTAGGTCTGAAACTGATGTACATTATTGTTGGAAAAAAATAAGTAAGACTGAAGAGTGATGGCTATTATGACGTGGGGATGATGTTCAGAGGCAATACAGGAGTGAAAGCAGCTGTTGATGGTTTGGGCACCTGTACAGAACAGTTTTACTAAGGATCTTGGAACTTTTTGTAAACAGACCAGCAGAAGAATGCCTGTTCTTCATAACTATGTAGATGGAGGGGTTTTTTCACATGATTCACATGATTTTACGTGATTTATCTCTCATTATTTGACCTATTTTGTAAAACTATATGATACAGTTTTGCTACCTCCCAGATTTAGAATAAAAGAACAGCGGTATCAGATCAGCTCACTGATCTCTCTTATTCACTGCACTGTCTACATTAACTAGACATATAGGAAACACTATAGGAACAGGGAATGAATGATCCTACCTCTGATATGCCTTCCTGACTTGTTGCGGTCAGCAATTTAAAGATTTTCTGAGCCAGGACTGCATCCAAAGCGTCCAGCAGTCAGCCTGCTCTCTAATCCATTTTAAACTCATTTAGACCTTGTAGCATCCTTCCAGTACCTAAATGGTGACAACAAGAAATCTGGACAGGGACTTTTCTAAAACAGTAAGTAATGACAGGACAAGGGGTAATGGCTTTAAACTAGAAAATGGTAGATTTAAATGAGATATGAGAAAGAAATTCTTCACTATGAGGATGGTGAGGCACTAGCACAGGTTGCCCAGAGAAGCTGTGGATGCCCCATCCCTGGCAGCGTTCAAGGCCAGTTTGGATGGAGCTTTAAACAACCTGGTCTGGTGGAAGATGTCCCTGCCCATGGCAGGGGGATTAGAAATGGATGATCTTTAAGGTCCTTTCCAACCCAAAACATTCTGTGATTCTGTGTGTCTATGAGCTCTTGGCCTACCTTCAAATACTAAAGCAGAGAGTTTTACATTTCAATTTTGTGACGTATCAATGACATAAAAATAATATGTTCAGCATCCTACTTCTAACACTTAAAATATTATTTGGATGCAAATCACATTATTTATATCCTGAGCAGAGTTGTTTGTCTTTTCAGTTCCTCACAATAACTGGAAGTAAATTTTAAAAAGCACCACAGATGAGACTGATTCATGTGTATCCAACACTCAGACAAAATTGCAGATGATCGGCTGCATCCTGTTGGCTGTTATGTTTCATGCGAAAAACAGTGCTGTGATATAAGCCAAAATGTCATCATTTCAACTTCATCAGAATGTGCTTATATTTTTAAGCACCAGCAATTTTCTTACAAATATAATAAACTCTGCAATTTCTTTAATTGGAAATTTTATATTAGGTGGTTTGTGATTTAGAATATGAAAGTGTAAGATGAAGAATTGCAAGTGTAAGAATTGTATTTGGTGATAGTTTATTGAGATCAATTGAGTAATTAGAATGAGTGTTCTCACCAGAAATTATTTTTTTTTTTTTAATTAGTAATGCCAGCCAATGCTTTTGTGCCACGTGCAGACAAAGCTGCCTTACCATTGGCCAACTAAATGTAGAATAAAATTGTAAAAAAAAATTCTTTAAAATTATTTTTAAAAGCTAAATATAGCAAAGTTATTTATGGGAGGCAGAGAGAAAGAGAGAGGGAAAAGAAAGAAAAGCCACAAAATATCCGCCTCATCTGGCTTAAGCTGATTCAACAGTAGTTCTAAAATAATTACTAGCAAGCACTTACCATAAAGCCATCACAGCATTTCCACCTTCAAAAGCTGAAAACACTTTATCTTTAGAAACTATGTGCCTAGCATGGATTGAGAAGGTAATATTAGTGAAGGAAAAAAACAGGAAATAGCAGCACACTTAAAGCTGACTAGAGCTAAAATTGATGACAAGAGGGAGTCAGAAACACATGAGTAATTTATTAAGCAATGATAGATTTGGATAAGTAGCACTGCAGAATCAGTCCTTCTTCAGATATGTGGAGTGAAGATAAATTAGCAGCTTTGTAAACTGAGCAGTTCTGTTTGCCCTTTGACTGACACATAAAATAAGCCTTCAAGAAATGCATTTGCTCTATTTCTACCTTTCACTGCTGTACTTGTCCCCAAAGCTATATTAAATCTTCTGGGGTGAAGACACTGATAGAATTAGACCTCTGTTAAGGCATCATCCTGAGTGATTACATTATTAGCAATCGTGTTTGCCAGGTGTTCCGGAGCGCTCAGCTAAGTACCAGCACTGAGGGAGAGCACTAGGGGTTCCTCACTCAAGAAAACTGCACTCTGACTCAGGCATAGAGCATATGCAAATCAAAACACTGAGCTAAAAGCAGTAAAGATGTAGTTTCATTTCAGTTCAACCTCTCTTTGGTAAAATATATGTTCGTTCACATGGTAATCTCATGCCTGTCATCAGGGAATACAAATCACCTTAAGCATTAATATCTTTCCTATGCATGTGCAAGTATTATGAGTAGAGCAGAAGATTAAATAGCCCAAATAAACATGTAAATCTCAGAATAACTTCATTGTTCTGAAAAATGCACAGATACATGAATAAAGTACATTTTGAACATATGTTCAAAATGCATTATCTAAGACCATTGCTAAAGCCCACCTGAAAAAAGCTATCATGTTGCTAGGCATTAGTTCTCCCTGTAGTTTATCTTGCTGAAATCTCTGTGTGCTCTTCCCAGTATCTGTACACAAATTTTTTCCTTCCTCATTTAGAAACCCGTTTTTTTTCTCCTGCAGGAGGCTTATTAGACTCCCTAGGAATCAAGCAAAGGTGAAAACAGTACATATGAGGCCTTGCAGAGAGCTTTGGGGTCCTAACAAAAGTCTTTATAGTGATTCCCATAAGAAGAATATATTAGGGCAAAAGGAAAACCTTCTGCTCTCTGATATCCATGAGGAAGCAGTGGTATCCAAATAGTAGTGATGTTGCAGCTCCTCCTCCAGATTGTGTTGACAGGAGTGGATTCACCTTACTTTGCATCTTAAGTATGAACTAACTCAGCTTTTCTGTGGCTTCATGAGAAGAAACAGAGGGAAGTGGCATACAGGTGAGAAAGCCAGGCCCAATTAGAAGACTGCTGTTCTCTTTAATGAGAATTCTGGCTTGAAGTAACATAATCAAGGAGCTTTTAGTAGTTACAACTCCTTCCTCTACAAAACTATTTCATTTTTTGTCCCTTTAAAACACACAGGTTATTATAATGTTCTTCTCTAATAATCACAACCTTACAATTTTTTATAATCACTCTAAAAGAATCATTGTGAAAGATTCAACACTGCTTTGTCATAAATACTATTTTGCCATTATCACAAACCTTTCATCCTACTGATTTAACACAGCAGATAAAGACAGAATTTCCCCCTTGCTAGAAGAGGATGCAAAGGTGCATAAGTGGTTTCATCTTTTACAAAAAAATTTAATCTTGACATTTTGCTTTCTTGTGCTGGTGATAAATGGAAGTTAATGTCAAAATATTGATCAAGTGGAGAAGTTTACTTTCTTACCTATTATTCTCATTCCGTTCTTAGTCAATCTTCCATATACATGTGTGGCCACAATTTCTTGTGGATACTGTTGCTTTTTTGTTTTAACTTCCATAAATTATCTGATTACCCATCATACCAGTAGCCACAGTATGCAAACACCAGAACTGATGGTCAGACATTGATGCAAAGTATCCCAGGGAACTGCCTCCTTTGATTTACTCAGTGTGCACATGCATCCATTGCTATCCAGTCTTCCATGTGAAAATGGCTAAGATATCATTAACATCTTTAAAGCCCATAATTACTGCATGTTTTCCCTCTCATCTTTAGAGGGACTCTAAAGTTTATAATCTAAGTTTTTAGCTGTTTTGCATAAAATAGAGCCCTCTATTAAAAATTTCTTTCTTTTAACCAAAATTTCATGTTGTAGATGACACAGCTTCCTTGACATTACATCAATCTCTACTTGAAGTGAAGAAAGAGGTGGATGGTCTCTAAAACAACCCATGGCTTTACATTAAGGCATTAAAGGCTTTGCAGATTTATACCATGATCATAAGAGGAATTAATGTGAATTTACTATGTTGTGGTAAAATAAGTTTGCACCGACTGTGTTGTACATGAGCTAGGGCATTTTCAGCTGTCCCAAACAGAAACTTCAGCCCTTTTCTTTCCCTTTCAGGTACACAGGTTGACATGATATGATAGAGATCTAAAGCAACCTCCTCTGTCTTCTATCTGATGAAAGTGTTGCTTTGCAGTCCATAAGCCCTATACCTCCATTTGCTTTTCTAGTGTGACAATGTGTTCTCTGATTCTAAGGCTACAGGGACAGAGTACATATTTCTGGTGGGAAAAAAAAAAAAAATCAAGTTTTCAATTAAATGAAACATTAAAAACTAGTAAACCACATGCATACACATATGTATCACATTAACAACTTTCAGGTGCATTTATGCTATTTTTAAGTGCCTATCTGTGTGTGTATGACTATTGATTACATGAACATTGCTTGATTCAAAAGCCTCCGTTCTCCTGTCCTCATAGGCATGTGTGGACAGAGACGCAGAAACACAGACATGCAGACACAGACACACACTCATTCCACTCCAAATCCATGCTACATTCCTGTACTGGCTGTGGCTGAGGTGGAGTTCATTTTCATCACAGGAGCCTCTACAGTGCTGTGGTTTGGATTTCTGACTAAAACACTGATGTTTTAGCCATAGCTGAGCAGTGCTTTCACAGCATAAAGGCCTTCTCTGTTTCTCAGCTGCCCTGCCAGTGGACTGACTATGGAAAGGCAAGAAGTCAGGAGGGGACACAGAGACGATAGCTGAACCCAACTGACCAAAGGGACATCCCATACTATATGACAAAGTACTTAGCAATACAGCTGTGGTAGTCTTTCAAAGTTGCTCGGAGACTGGCTGGGCAACAGTCTGCTGGTGGGAGGTGGTGAGTGATTGCCTTCGCATCACTTGGTGCAGGTTTTTTTTCTGTCACTTATTAAACAGTCTTTACCTCAACCCACAAGTTTTTCTCATTTTTGTTCTTCCAGTTATCTACCCCATCTCCTGGGGGAGTGAGCAAGTGACTGGGTGGGTGCTTAACTACTGGCTGAGGTCAGTCCACACATTTGCTCAAACCCACAGCATGTTTCATTGGATGAGAGAATAAAGACAAAGTGTTCTACATGCCACCATAGGTGTGCATGACCCCAAGCATTGGCATGAAATCATCATCCATACTCTGAAAACATTAGCACGCCTTCTGGCACAATTTTTACCACTCTAACTAGTATTATTACAGTCCATGCCCTGAATTTGGGATAGATGGAACTGGCAAGGTACCACTGACAGCAGGCTGTTTGGATGTGGCCACCTCTATTTTGGAGTACAAAGAAATTTACTAATATAGACATTTTCTGCATCATTCCAGCTGGCCACAGGATGAATGAATGCTTTCTAACCCACTTTGTTTGTAAGAACAAATAGATGCAGCCAAAATGTATCTTTAAAATATGTACTTTATCAGTTTTTTATGTGGCATGAGAAGACTTTGGATGACCACAACAATGTGGATACTATCTCTCTTTCCTGGATTATTTATATTTTGAACTTAAATTAGCTCTCTCAGAAGGGATCATTTCTCACTGTATCCATACTACTAATCCTAAAAGACACTGTCCTTTGAGAAAACTGGGCATGCTTGAAACTAAGGGTGCTCTTAGGGGCAAAATCATCCTTTTCCTGTTATTATTATTCTTGTGTAAAGACTTTTAATACCTACGCATACAACTGCAATTAAAAAAGTAAACATAGAAATAAGGTCAGGTGATATGGCAATGTGATAGTATTGCAAAGCTATTGCTTCAATGGTTTCAATCAATTGTGTAAAGGGATGGAACTCATACAGTTCTGCAGAGGAGAAATATTTGCTGACACCAATATCCCAGAGAAGAAGTTGGACTGTTTTTATATGTCAGGATTATAATCATTGCAGTCAGTCTAAGTGAAAGGCAACTGCAGGCTTTGTTGTTGAGCTTCTTATTCCAGTCATCATTTTGACTGTTGTGGAAACTCCCTAAAATTATAGCAATTTTATTGTTGGCAAATGAGATCAAAATTTAAAATAGAGCAAACAGATTATCTGATTTAAGAGTACAGATACTCAAGTGACAATCACACTTTCCTAAAAGAAAAGCATCCTTTGATGGCAAGTTTTTACCCATGTAGCACTGCAAGGCAACATAAGGCATTATTTTTTGTCTATTCAGTGAGGGCTTTCCATCAGGATATCAGTTTATACTGGCTGCACTTGGATCCTTCTATAGGAGTATGAGGCCTCACATATCAGGCTCTACTGACTTGAATATGTCAGTATCCATTCTATTACCCTTTATGTTATGCCATCTCTTCAAGGAAGCTCCTTCAGTTCCTTGCCCTTGTCAGTGCCTGGACACATCCTTCTCTTATTCTCAGAACTCCATAGGGAGCTCTGTCTCAACTATGCTCTGAACTACTCTTTTCTTTAGCTGCAGTCATTGCTGACTCATGTGTAACCCTTGTGCTTAGCTCAGCCACCCTTCCATTATCAATCCTGGCTTATTGCCCCTAGCTGCTCATGCAGCACCCACGTGAACTTTTACATAAATTAAAGTTAAGAAGACTCAGGACCTTTGGAACACTCTAGTACGGGTTGCTCATCACAGAAATTGATTGTTGGCTCTTGCATCCTCCATTCTTGTCCAAACAGGTATAACCATTAGTATGCTAATGCAATCAAATATTTCTACTTGCATAAGGCAATGAGAGACCTAAAAATCTGGATATCTTTATGTAATAAGTTCACATGAACATACAGCACACTGTTGTATGTTACAGCCAAACAGCTTTTGCTTCATTGTAAATGCAGTTGTTTCATTGTTATATCTCTTCAAAGCTGCCAAAAACATTCTTCATTTAAAACAGTACACTGCATATTCAATATTTTAAAATTAAGCCAATATGGAATTTTCAGAGTCTAGAAACTGTTCCTGAAAACACAACTGTCCTGAAAACCAAAGTATAACAACATAAGTAAAACTTGTTTATTATTTATCTATAATCTCCACTTTAATTTGCATTGTTCCCAAGTAAATAGGGTTGTTTCTGGCAGCCCAGTAGAAACTCTGACAGCCAGCATGCATTTTCTTTTTTTTCTGTCACAGACAGTTACAGAGATTTTTCAGGCCAAATTTCACTTCAATACCATCAATACTAATGTTCACACTGCACCTTCAGTTCTGCTTCTATAATACTGTTACATTCAGTGATGTACAAGAACATTCTTAAGAGCTTTCAAAGGTTTTCAAAGACCAGGTTAATTTTGCTTGCCCATCAGTTCAAAAACCAAACGTCTATTTCATCCACAAATCTGTATTTTGTCCATCTTTAAATAAGAAAACTCAGACTTTTGCAAAACTTTGAGGTTTGCAAAACTCACAAAACTATTTTCATAGAGTAATTTTTCAGGATAACATCACTTTCAACTTAATTTTTTAATCAACATTCCTCAATAGCTCAGTAATAAAGAAGTTGTTTTAAGAAAGCATGTGTCGTGGTTTAGACTCAGCCACGCAGCTTGTCCACTCACTCAACCCCCCTTTCT
>JBAFWW010029038.1:0-14794 GCA_036873685.1 Agapornis canus
AGCAGGGACACCCCACACTAAACCATGTCACCCAAGGCTTCGTCTAACCTGGCCTCTTTTTCCCAGTGCTTTTGTCCTCTTTCTTCCTTTGGAGGTATACTGGTCAATTTGCATAGAAGACAGCATCTTAGCTTTAATCCCATAGATCTTCCTTATGGTCTGATAACTACCATTGTAACTGCAGTCAGGTGAAGCATGTAATGAACACAAACTATTTATGACATTTACTGAAGACGTTTAGGAAAGAATGTGAAAATTTATTCACAGTGCTACTGTGATCTAAGCCTTCTGCTTCAAAGTGCTTGACTGTGTGCTTGCTCCATGAGGTCAGTGGAATAAGAGCCTCCTTCATCTTGTTCATGTTCTCTGCTTTCTGGACAACTCACACAAACTCTACCTGCATTAGAAATGCCTCATTGTTTGCAGCCAGGACATAAATAGATGTGTTTATGTAGAAGTTGATTAAAAAACAAATAATACAAATAAAAGCCTTAATGTGTGATGAATTCTCCATGCTTGCATAAGGAATCAATACCTTCTTTGATTTTCATAGTATGGATTCAATTTATATGTGCTGAGAGAAGCAAGAATGCCCTTTTCTAAAGGAAACAAAATGATTCTTTAAGTTGTTTATATAGAGTAATTTATTTGCAGATGAAAGATATCATGTGCAAGTGTAATGGATCTGTCAGTTGCAAATGATTTCCATGTATATAAAAAGAGATCAAAGATATAAGCTTTCTAAAATAGACTTCTTTATGTAATTATTATATAGTACTACCACAGGCAAAATAAATAGAGGGTCATCATAGTGGTAATATACATAGAAAGTTGAGTTCAAGCCTAATAAGGAAATTATTTTGCTATTATTGCTGTTCATATATTTTAATTAGTTATAAACATACTATCAGGAATAAGACGGGGGCTTTACAGATAAAAACATTAGAAAGCTGCTAGCATTTTCCTTTTACTTGTTTACAGGTTTTGACCAGTATGATTTTGTTCAAAATGTTTTATGTGGGCTCTCTGATGTCAGTTCAAAGTGGGAAGGCAATGAGAATAATGTAACAGAGATTTGAGTATTTGACTCAAGTGAAAGGACCCAGCAACTGGCTAATTTATTGCATGAAGCACCATTTCAGTTGGTTTTGCTGGGAAAATAAGATATGATCTTTCAGGTTGTTTTTCATGGGTAGCATTGTATAACCCTTGTATAGTTTCAGCAGAGATGGAGAAGTCACAGTTAAGATCCTGGAAGCATTTTTGCAGAAACCTTAACTTGGATGTGTAGAAGCAAAGATTTAATGCTGTTTATAAATGTTTCTAGGGCTATGGCTTAGAAGAAGAAAATAAGTAGCAGAGTTTTTAGTTCACCCTGTTACCAATATAGCAATGTTCAGCAGAAGATCCAGTAGCTCGAGGCACTTCTGCTGGTTCCTGCCCCCCTTCCTCAAATGAAGCAGTTGTTCAGTGCAGTCTTTTTGTGTTCTTTTTTCTTTTCTATTTTATTTTTTATCCCGAGTAGTCATTTAATTATTACTTGGCCAAGCTGTGCTCACTGCGGTATCTTTCATACTAATTCAGGCGCTCCAGCTTTTGAATAATTAATGTTGACTATGCTCAAAACTCACGTTGAACCTTTCCAGCCCTGAGTCATGTTGAAGAGTAAGAACTAGTTTTGATGTGAAGACCACTGTGCCCAACATGAATAACTAACGTGTGTCTGGACTGGTCTTATATATGTATTCTATAAGTAATCCATTGACCTTGATGTCTTGGCCAATTTTAAGACTGTCTGAGTTACTGTCTGTCTTTTCTCTGGGGACTCTGATGTTACTGCTTTCAAGGTTTTTCTCTCAAATATCTTTTTCCTTCCTCACATGTATTTCTTGCTCTAACCCTTAATTCTGATCACTCTATATTCCTGAATTTTAACCTTTTCCGTCCTGGCAGTATTGGCAGTACTTAATCCAATAACTTTATGAAAGCATTTCATTTTAGCCAAATCCAAGTCCAGCTTTTATATCATAGCTCTAGCTTTTATTAAGCAGCCCACTGCCATCTACTATTACCACTTCTTATCTGTCCTTTGACCAATTTTTGTTTATAAATATAAAACTTAATTTTTCATTTCAAGTCTAGTAATTCGAGTGGGGAGTGCTTTCATGGAGTTCTGACAGGCAGTTAAATGCACCATGTCCTCTATATTCACTGATTTGTGTAGGTTGTTAAAAAATTGCTTTCTGCATGAAATTAAATATCCTGGGAGAGAGGATGTTTTGAAAGCTGTGTGGCAAGACATGTTCATATAGTAATTAATATTCAGTGTAGAAGAGAATTTGGCTTTTAATTTTCACAAGTGTTTTATGACAGCAGTCGTGCTTTAATACAGAAAGCACTTCGTAGCTGGAAAAAATAGATAACTATTATCCATAAACAACAATAGAAACTATATATCAAGTTGTTTATGTAGCCATCCCATTTTTAAGATTTAGTGAGGCTTACTTTTAATTTTAGTTTCTACCAAGCCTTCCTGATTTATCACTTCAGTGTCTCAGTTTATTGTAGTGCTGAACTGAGCACAGTCTCCCCTCCGTCAATAAAGACACCCCATTGTTAGTACATTGTTTGTTAGTACAAAAGTCAAAAGTAATATTTAGGCATAAAATTGGTGGTTGTCTCCTGGTTTGTTCTGTCCTCTCATTAGCAAACCTGTTTGACAGTAAATGGAAAATAAAATAGGAACATAAAATCTGTCTCAGTGAGCTCAAGTGGTCCTTGACACCCACTGTCCCTTTTCCAGGGCCAGGCTCTCCCAGGTCTTCTGAGAAAAGAGGAACATAGCTGAGAGCACACATTTCTGGAAATGCTTGCCAAGAGTCAAAATGGCTTCATAACCTTCCCAGAGTCTCATCTGTTGCCCTGAAGATGAAAATGTGCAGCTCTTCCATGTCTTTTTTAGTAATTTCAGTAAAAATCCATTAATTTGGTAGAGAAATGAAAGTTTATACGGTCTAAGTAAGCCACCGGTTTTCCTCATACCTTGAGAAATGAGTTTAAAATACATACATGAAGTTGTCTTTTGATTTTACTACATCTAAAATACTGATCAGCCAATTGGTATCAACATGGGGTGTTTTCATGTGTGCAGAATTTGCATTTGGAAGTTTCTAATTTCTTTTGAAATCAGACAGCTGTGAAACAGCTGCAGGAAAGGCAGAGGCTAGTGTACGTTGCACTCGTTTTCATTACTTTAACGCTGCCCTGCAAATAATTCAGGCCTTAATTTTTAGGCAGGGAATACAGTCCCGATAATATTGGAGTATATTTAAAGGCAAGTGAGAAGTTGAGGGGAAGGAAGAACTCCTTAAAAAGCTGTACAAAAAGAGAAACCAGGTACCACTACTTGTGCAGCCCTCCCTCAAGCATGTATGTTTTCTGCCCTTTCCATCAGTTTAAGGAATTTTCTCCAGAGAAGAGAGGAGGTCAAACCTAAAGGAATCTTCCCATGCCCACTAGGAACCTGCAGGGTAGCTCAGTGCCATAGAGATGAGTTGTGAGTGTGATGAGCTATGCTGTTTTATCCTTGTTAAACCAGTTGTTCTCAGAATTGGGGAAAGGCAGTGTAAATGAATAGTGGTTTTTTTGCACTGAGAAGTGAATTTGTGGTTGGAAACATGTAGGAATCACTGCTGCAAACCAGCATGTCTTTGAGCGTCTTTGTCTCCAGTTAAAAGATAAACCAGTTATAATATCTGTATGTCTTCCGTATGCTGTGTTGGCTGATCACTGTGATGGCAAAATTGATCTCTCTTCAATATTAAGTCCCAGTATCCTATCTTATCTTCCTTATGTATTTGAGGAGCCAGGCATGCCAAACCCTAAGGTTAGGGTGATCTCATGTGAAAAATTGATTTTTCAAGAAGAAAAATTCCAAAGAAAACAAAAATTGTTTGTCCAATTTGCATGTTCTTCAAAAGAACAATAAAAAGAAAGTTTGGCTTGTAAAATGCTGTGGAAGCGTGAAAGCAAGACTTGCCTGTGTATTGAAGAAATACTCAGTGGCACATGGGATTAAATATGGATTTCCTTTCCTGGATGAGTGCTGGTCATGTACCTGCATGTACAGAGTGCTCTGTACAATGTGCTACTGTAAGGGGGACCTGGCAGGTATGTGTTTCAAGTCTGAAATTGTGAGCTTCTGAAACAAAACCTGGCCTATTCCAGTCCCTCCATAGAAAGCTGACTTCTTTCTTAGGGTTTATTTTTAATGCACTCTTGACATCTAGCAATGGGATTTCTATCACTCCCTCAGTTGGTGGTTTGGAGGCTGATCTATTATTTCCAAGATGTGTTTGCCAAGATCTGAAACAGTACTCAGACCTTTCCTGTTCTTCCACATCCTTAATTCAGGTTATAGCTACAGTTTCAAAGGTAATCATTGAGGTTCTGAAAAAGCAAAAAGAAAGAGTGTTTTTACTGGGCTATTACCTTTGTCTGAAAGGGGAGAGTGAGGAAACATCAATATTTTGCATGAAATAATGGAGAGTGTCCCTATTAATGGTGGATAAGATATATGTGTTTGCACTCAGTTAATGATTGTGCATTTTAGTATTTGTAAAACACAGAAATATTTAGATGTCTCCTGTGATTTGTGTAAACTTTGGGCATTTGACAATGGTGCTCCAGTTGCTGCAAAGCTTTTTTCTGGTCTTCCCTTGGGACAAATAAACCACATTAAGAGAAGCTGCAGGTAGTCATGGTTCTTCCTATCCAAGCGCTTAAGCATTCAGCCTCATAGCCACAGAGGTGAGCTGAGCTATAAACTGTGGATACAAAGCTCTGCTGTAAAGCACTTTATAACCCACCAGCACAATGTACTATTTTGCAAAGCAATTTATAGCACTATTCAAACCCAGCCAGAGAAAACACATTACCACCTTGCAGGTGAGAAACATGTTATAAAACATGGCAGACAGGGCACTTTTGAATCCTGCTGTAGTGGGGGCCCTCTGAATGTACCAGAAAGATGCTTGACATGTATTAAGAAGGAGGTGAGGTCTTGTCTGTAGTCTAGGGAGGTGATACTTGATGAAACTGCATCTGTACTTCCTCATGTTATTTATATCCAAAGGTATTGTGTTCTGTCCCTTATAAAATCTCTGTATTACCTCTGGTATGTATAGTCTCCCTCAGGCTTCTTGTGAAAATGAGACATTTATGATTTCCTTGGAAAATTAGATTTTACCTAAATACATCCACACTGATTACAGACAACTCTGCAAAAATCTTCATGTTTAGGGTTGCATGAATGTTTCCATTCTAATTCCTTGACTTCAGCATTAAACCTGTCTTCATTTTCCTCTTGAGGAATTGTTTTTCCATCCCAATTTCTGCCTGAAGACTAATACATGGTTTTTCAACCTGGAATAAAAGTTGTTCATCTGGTTATGAGCAGATTGGTAGGCAGAAATATTATTTTTCTTATTATTAAATAAGCACAAACAAATAGGTCTTGCAGCTGAGGTTATATCCTTGATTATATACTGCCCCATCAGTCATAGCTTGAATATCTTTATAGTCTTTAAGGGATAATTCAACTCTTAAAAGGGTTAAGCAGAATTTGTTTATGGTACTACAGTAGTTTCTTGTTGATTTATCTTTGGCAGTTCCTCTAAAGAAAGTTTGCCGATGTCTAAAAAGAAAGCATGTAGTTTTTATTAATTTGATTATTTAAAATCTGACTGCATTTGAAAGGAAAAAGGCTTTAGAGTAAAACTTTAGCAGTTTAGTGATCTCTTTGTGTTGAACAATGGCATCATGAGTTCCATAGGCCACAACATGATCTGGAAGACAATAGTTTGTAGAAAGCAACCCAACCTGTTATTTCTGTTGAGACTGTTCAGCCTGTCTCACCTGTATTAAAGTAGCACCATAGGGGACCATGGAGGAAGGCTTGGTACAGGAATTGGTTTGTTAAATGTCATAGCAACATGCAACAGTATTTTTGTGGAAAAGAACTGGGGCAGGTACTTAGCTCAGTGTAGCAGCTAATACTTCTTGTAGGAAAATGTTTGGTTTTGGTCACTGGCAGGATGCTCAAATTGGAAGTTACAGGATTCATCTTGATTTGTATTGCTTTGCTCTGTAGAAAAGGGGCCAGCAAGGAGGTTTCTCTATCTTCACAGAAGTAGAAAAAAGCATATTTGGACAGCTGAGATGCCTGGTGATTGCTACTAAAAAGAAGCATCCACACCAAAGTGCCATTCCTCATGCTTGGTAAGATGCAAGTGAATGAATTACTACTTTATTTGTAAATCACCAGCAGCACATGAAGTCATAAAGAGGGGGTGTATTTTGTGTTTTGCCAGGTACAGATAGAGAAGGAAATTGTTTGCCAAATCCACATTATCTGCCATGGCTCTACCTTTCTGTTTCTTTCTATTTAGTTCTTCTGAAGAAGTGCAACCTTTAAAAATTAATCAGTGCAGTAATGATAAATCCAACAGTGGAAGGGAAAGGAGGAGACATAATTTAAAGGAAGACTTGGCAATCATACAGAAATATCCTTAAGCGAATATTTGGAGTTTTTATGTAAACCAGACCACTGCATTTAAAAACACTTGAAACAGAGTATAGAGCCTAAGCAACTGAAAGCTGATTTTAATTTTTAATCATAACGTATCTGAAATTTGCAAAGCAGACTTAAAGCAAAGCCTTTTCTTTTCAAAAGCAGCATCTACTTCACTTCTTAGTTGCAAACTTCTCTGTGCCTACTAAGAGAGCGCTACAGTGGTGCTTGTTGCTGGCACGGTTCTTGTAGAAGTTTTAAGAGTAAAAAACTAATCAGCACCTTTGAATTTCATATGTTAAATTCTTAAAAGAATTAGGTAAAAAAGAGCTTTGGAGATGTATGTGGGTAAAGCAATGGTATCGTATACCAGCTGCTACAAAATTCAGTAGATTTGCATGCATATATCTAGAAATCTGTCTAGCTAAGTTATCACAACTAAGTGTTTTTCATCACCCCATGTATTTGAAGTAGGGCCTGGCTGCAAATTCTCACATGAAAATGATCATCTGGTTAATTGGATAGAGGGGTTAAAAAATACTGGACAAGATGAATCTGAATGGATGTAGGTGAATGTTTTGCACAAGATCACTGCACACTACATAAAAGAGGTGGGATGATATGGAATAAAGGGGTTTAGACCAGAGTTCCCATTTTGGACACCTGGAAGGGAGAAGGGAGCTTGGTACAATGGGTTTCAAGGGCAGGGTTGGGAAGTGGTTGTGACACTGAGGAGGTCACAGACAACAAGCATTGATGCCCTGCAGAGGTGGGGAAAGAGCTCCCATACTTCTGCACTTCAGTGTGCCAAGAAAATTGAGAGTTTTCTTAGAAGTCCATCAGTAACTCTTGATAAGAGTAGTCGGAGCGCAAAGGGAGCCTCTAAATTGCACAGCTGAGTGCAATAAAGATGCCTTTAATCAACATTTGCTTTTCTGTGTTGTCAAGTCTAAAGCAGGCATGGAAAGAGAAATCCAGTCTCAGATTTTTGAGCAAGTCTCAGGTAAAAGTAACATGCTGTAGATGTCATGGCTGTCTGACAGAGAGGCAGCTTTGGTGTGCTTTATTTGCAGTAGGTTGGCTTGTTTTCACCCAGCACAAACTGGCTTCTTATTCTCTCTCCCATTCCTTCATGTAAGTAGATGTTAAATAACAAGGACCTTCTCCCCCGTCTCCAAATTATAGGAAAATCTACAATATTGATGGCAGTTTGATGTGAAAGTCATACATAGGGATGTTGCCAAGCCCCAGGGATGATGAGGATTCATCAGGCAGTCATCTGGGTGCAGCCTTTAGCTCCTCTTGCTTAGCTCCCTAATGGGGAGAGTCCGGTGGAAATCAGATGCTGAATTACAGATCAAAGCACATTTTGCTAATCTCCTTGTACTGCAAATCAGGATTAGAATGGTTTCTTTAACCCTATTAGCTAAAACCTGTTAATTCCTTTCTCCTCTCAAATGGTGTTTTGGAGACAAGTTCTACAGACCTCATGTTTTAAATAAAACCCATGATATTATAATTTTGGGTTGCTAACATACACTTTTTGTGATACACTGAGGAGCTGCTTGCAGCATCCTTGGGAGATCCAAGAGCTGTGAACACCTCTGGGGTATCTTTTGCATTTGCTTGAGGAAATCCCATGCATGTAGGTGCCTACCTACGCCTTCATGAGGCATTCGTGGAGTCCAAAATAATTGCCTAAAAGAAGCAAGCTACCCTTTTAATGTCAATCCCTTGCTTCATACTGTGGAAATGACTAAGCTGGATATGCTGATAGCTTGCATGCTCCGCTGTTGGGTTTCTTATGCCAAATTAAATGTGCTTTTCAACATTGGTTAACTTCTCTTAGGTAGTTTTGTCTACTTGGAGCACTTTAGTGGACAGCATACAGAGGTAACGAGCCAGCAGTGCTAGAGACCAAAAAATTGACACTACTTCGGAAGTGGTGCAGCTTATTATTTCCCTGCAACACTATGTCATCAGTGTGCTTGGTCATAGATTTACGGTGTAGGCACTTGTCACTGTGGAAGTAGGCAAAGACCACTATATTACACCGTGAAGCAGGCTGGCAGAAGGCTGCAGATTTCACTCTTTAGATTAGTGGGTCTAGTTATTGCAGAGCACAGAAAAAAACTGCCTGAAGCCTGTAATTGAAGCCTTTGCACTTCTGAAGTACACCAGCTTGTATTACTTTTGAAACTTGTCCCATTATTGTTAATGGAACCTGTTCATAAAATCTGCTTTCCCAAATGCTTACCAGAAAGAAAGCGCTGCACAGCAAGATATAAATCTTTTTAGAAATAATTATAGAGAGATGTCTCTTCTCATTTTTGTACTTCTTAGTTTATTTGTGCTTTCTGTATTATATAGAAACATATGGAATAGAATAAATAGAAAACCACACATGATAGGGGGAAGGAAGACAAATCAGAACTTGTAGCCAAAAGAGAAAAAAATGTGTTTCCATGTATGTCATTTCCATCACTACAGTATATCAAGTTAACTAATAATCTGTCTCCTTGTTTATAAGACTGTCACAGTCTTTGCCAGATGATGGACTGAAGCACAAACGCTTGAGCTGAAAGCATATATCCATGCTTTGTACTGGTGAGCTCCCTGCCACAGCCAGGATGGTCCAGCTGCCTGCTTGGGTCATGTCCCAAATGGCATGCAAAGCACGTTCTCTGAGTGAAGCAGTCTGTGGTGAAAGGTTGTTGTTTTAACAACATATGGGATGTTTTATCTGTTGCCAATGACGGGATACTTCAGAGTCTTGCAAGCTTTTGGTTGGATCATCAGCCCAACTTTGCTTTCTGAAAACTTTGCAGAGATTTCAGATGAAGACTGGAGACTGAGAGAAGTGTCAGGAAAATGGAGATGAGGTGTTTCTCTAGCCAAGAACTGAAGCATCTGCCCAGTGCTGAGTTTTTCTGGCAAGCCAGGCCTGGTCAGTACAAGGCTCTGGGAAATTAAAATACCTCCTTATGAATGACAGAGATTTATAACTCTCCATCAGTTCTGCTTTAGCTCATAAATATCCTTTAAATACCCTTATTAAGATACATACCTTGTATAAAATTGCACAACTGATAAAATAATGCAAATATGTAGATAAATTAAAGCTTCTTCATTTAATTACTGTAGGTAGCTGAAGGACAGTGGGAACAGAGAATTTAAATAGGTTGACCTGGAATGCAGAAGCAAGCGGAAAGTTTTCAAATCTCCCCTGTCAAAAGCAGAAACTCTTGTAATATTGATCCTTTGCTTTATATTAAAGTGGCAGACATGCCCCTTATGGAAATTTATGGAGTGCCTTGGAGATATCTATTTAGTTTTCAAGGCTTAGCTGCAGGTTTATTGTTACCATTGATTATGATTTGAAGTGACTCATCTGCTTTCCTGTATGTTAAGGCATGAGATCTCTTCATTTTTGTATGTAGATCCACTTCTCAGTTGATGCAGTTGACGAAATATGGACCCTTTGTTTTAAGAATAAAGAGGCGGCATGAGGCACTGAGCATTAGCTGCAAAAAAATAGCTTCTGCACCGTAGTGTTTGGGACTTGCTTTGTAGAAAATTGTTTCTTTTCACTGCAATTTTGCTGTTGCAGAGAGGAAAGATAACGGCACACTGAACTGTTGCAGGGCAGTCCATTAGAAATGTCTCTCTTTGATCAGAGTAGATGCATAACTAATTGCACCTTGTCTTGTCACCCAGTGGATTGAGGTACTTCAGGTTGCAGTGGTGTCTGTGTGACCTAATATTGAGCCTTTCACTTCTACTTGGGCAAATCTCCTCAGTTAGCAACCTGCAAAATGGTAGTGATGATTGTTACCTAGCCAGAAGAAGTGTTACGAAGTCCAATTAGTGAATGTTCTAGTGTTCATGGGTGAAAAAATAAGGATGTACAAATGCTTTGATTTTTTTCTTTTAAGACTGTGTCTATTAAATCTGCTACTGTGGTCTTGTGACAGTGCTTTCATGTATAAGACTGATCAGCTAAGAGGGCTTTGCCATCCTGAAATATTGTGAGTCTTGACCAGCCTTAAATACAAAGATTTTTTCTCACAAATGTAAGGAAAATAATGCTTTGGAGCCCTTCTCTTCCTTTCAATAGGGCTTTCAAAAGGGAAACTTTTAAATAGGAATGCAAAGCAAATTGTATCACTTCAGTAAAAGCTTCATCTCACCACTGTGTAAGGAGGTAAGTAACTTTTCACTTGTGAGTCTCCCTGTAAGTTTGCAAGGTCTACTTGACTAGAAGTGTTTCCAAGACAGACAGTGTTACCTGCCTTTTTGACAAGCTTAGATGATTCTGCCTCTGATCTGTCTTTGTTCTTTTTTGGTCTTTTTTTTAAGGTTTCTCCTTATGTCAGTATTTCAGCACTTCCTAGGTAAATTAGACTCACCACGGCAAACCTCCCAGTACACTTCATGGACACTTCTTCCAAGTGGCTTTCTCCTTACAGATCTTGCTCATTAAAATACTGTTAAATAAAGTATGCTTCACAAAAAAATCCCCAAATCCTACAAGTTGTCCTCCTGATAATAGAACATTTCTCAGCTTGGTGTTCTTGGAGAAACCAATCCACTGGTCAGGGGTATTGTAGGCCTGGCTCTCCTGTGTTTCATGCTGAGCTCTGTTAAAAATAGCCTCCCCAAGGACATCTCGTTTCTGATAGTCATAGACTGAACAATAAATAAAGCTATAGACAGTGAAATTAAAGTCCTGATAATATGAACAGTTGGAATAGAAGAATCAGTGGAAATGCCCTGTAATTGCCTTCCAGTCTGAGATTGTTGTGTGGAGCCAGGTAGAAGACTAACCAATGGTTTTGGCCTGGTTTACCATGTAATCATAGCAGACTATGAAGTGTGTTGTCACTTAACACAACAGCATGACTGGCATTTCAGAAATATGGTTCTAATTTATGCTGTGAGCTGTAGGAAAAGGTAAATGAGATGGGTGACCTCCTTGTCTTCTCCTCTTTGTCCTCTTCCCCCACTGCAGTTCAGAAAGTCCATGTGGGACTACGCTCAGTTGCTGTAGCCTGATACCCAGCACGTGATAATGAGGTATGACACTGGGGCACTATCTGAGAAAAGCCCGGTTAAACTAAAGTTATCCTGGTGTTTCATTTAATTAAGTGCAGTTTTCAGTAAGCAGGGGATAAGATTGCAGCTCTGCTGTGTTCTCACACATCTCCCTCTTGTATTTTGTCTGTATTTGGTACTTTTGTATTTCTGTATTTTTTTGTATTTTGTATTTTATCAGTATAAAATAATAGAGGGGCCAATCTTTTTCCTGCTGTTCATTTAATAATCTAGTGGTGTGATGACAGAAGACCTTCCTACCATATCTTTACATTTAGGGACAGTTGTTCTTTGGGATTTCATACCAGAAACCATATGCTGTTGTCAGCTGTTTTGTGTGCCTGTGCATTTATGGTTAAGAGCGTCTCTCATATACCTTCATTTATTGCAGTGCAAAACTTGTAAGGACATCTTGAAGTTTCATGAGGTGATTATGGTTCCAATTTAATTGTTAGGCAGGCCATAACCATTATTATTTAATTATATAATTAACTTTCATTCATTTCATAAGCCATTGAAGGAAAAGAAGTGTGGTTAAATATTTGACCATAGTTTTGACAGCCTAATCCTTGCCTGGAGCAAGGGCTCCTCTTTGCTGCTCTGTCATTTGAAGATTATGCAAGCTCCTCCTTATTTTAATTTTGCACTTGATTAATTCTACTTTGTTTATGAATTTGTTATTTGTGGCTGACTTCCCAGGATGCTAATTGCTACTGTAAACTACAGATAGTGCTGAGTTAATGCGTTTTGAAAATACCAGGAAAATAAAGGATGCCATGAATGTACCATTAAAAAAAAGAGCCACTGATTTGTCAGATGAAATGGGTAAAATAGATCCTGTATTCTTTACTTCTGTTGGAGGAAATGCCCATCTCCACTTTATTTATATCTGTGAAAGATGAGAGTGGATGTGGTAAAAAAAGAGGTTGGTTTTGTTGGGTTTTTTTGGTTTGTTTTTTTTTTTTTTTTTTTTTTTTTTTTTTTTTGTATTCGTTCTTGTATTTGATACATTTTATTCCATAATTTTTAAGAGGGCAGTATGACCCTGCATAGTCCAGTCAAAATTTCAGGGTTATGTAGACTATAATATTGAGGAATTGGGTCCTGGATAAAGTCTTCATCTAAGTGAAAGGGATAGAGGAATTGATGGAACCAATCTTGTAAGTTCCTTGCATTCTCCTTTCATTGCTGCCTTTTTCCTAGTGAAGAGAAAGTAAGATGATCAGTGCA
Organism: Agapornis canus; assembly: GCA_036873685.1. Lineage (NCBI taxonomy): Eukaryota > Metazoa > Chordata > Aves > Psittaciformes > Psittacidae > Agapornis > Agapornis canus. Next base: position 12,896 of record JBAFWW010029038.1, read on the forward strand.
GATCACCCACAAGAAATACAAAGTCCTTTCATAGGGAGAGTTGTCCTATTGGATATGTGATGATCTGGATGAGAATCAGAAAACAAATCTGTTTCTTTGTTGATCTTCCAGACCAAGTGTGACAGCCTAATGAGGAGTCTCCCATGCGGAGGTTGGCTTTTGGTGGAGGACTCCCGATGGACATCCAGATGTTGTGGAACTTCTGAATAGTCTGAGGCAAATCGGTTTAATAATTTGAACTTGAGTTTTGTACTTTCACCAGTGTAGGCATATTTGTGTTTATCTGCTATTATAAGATGTCCCAAGGAGCAATCCTTCCCTGCCAGCATGAGAGAAATTTTCTACATCATACTGGTTTTGCCTGTATCTCTTAGGTTTCAAGGTGGCATCTCCTTTTCCTGATTCAGGATGGATTTTGTCTGCCTTGTCCATCTTTTTCTCAAAATATGACTTGTTCTTTATCACTTTTCCTGGTTCAAGATAGATTTTGTCTGCCTTATCCAATTTCCCAAAATATGACTTGATCTTTATCCCAGTCAAAAAGAGTCCTAGCTTCATCTTCTGGGCAATACTGAGATTTTATATCCTTTCTTCTGGCAGGACAGTGGATTACTATGTGTTAGTGAGAGACACTTCATAGTAGCATTCTCCCCTCTTCAGTCTTCATTAAATACCTTAATTATCATGCCTGTGGCTCCAGGCTACCTTTTCTTATTTGAAGCCTGCTGTAGAAACACTGGTAATACTATGTATGTCAGATTACCTCAAATATTTAGACACTTGTCTTCAATATTTGACTATTAACTTTATATGAATACTGATGAAAGGGAAAAAGAAGGTACTTAGACCAAGTGCAATATTATCCTCTCCAACAAGTCCCCTGATACGGGATGAGTTTTGCTCTGCCTTGCTGCAGGATTCCTCTTACACCTACACTTTGAGAGTGTTTTGAGATCAACAAGCAAATACTTGCAGTGCAAAGCATGTGTTACTTCTCAATAAGGAACACAGGAGTTAGCTGTAAAATAGGTGGAGATCCTTACAGGAGTTGCTTAGCTGGCCATGACTTTTCTCAGTGGGGTTTATAGTGTTGAATAGTCAAGGTAAAAGAATATTTGCCTGGGGGGACAGACAGACCCATCATGGTTGTGTCTGCCAGCTGCAGGAGTTTAATTTATAGCCGTGAAGAACTGTGCTGTGCCATGTTTTATCGGTGAATTACTATAGTGAAGGTGCTCATTATACAGCAAAGAGGTGGTGGAGATTCTTGCTGATGTATCTGGAGAGCCTGTGGAAGTGTGATGGTTCAGCTAGAAAGGCATCTCTGGCCACTCTGGATTTGCTGCAGTTTCTGCCAGTATCGAAGCAGCGTTTGTCCAGGAGCTAGGGCTGTGTGCTGTGTTTTCCTGCTGTGTTTGGGCTGAGACTTTGCGTTTTCGTTGAGAAACATTAACATGCTGTAATATCCTGAGGATGAAGCAATTACCTTAATAGATGCTTCTGTCTTATTGTGTGGTCTAGACAAGAGCGCATTACTTGCATTCCCTTTCTCAGTGTTGCCTTCTGTAAATTGAAATATTTACCACCAGACTCCTGCAGATTCTTCAAAATAGTGTAAAAGTATTGCATTGCATATTAATGTAGCATAATAATAGTCATGTGCAGAAATTAGAGGCTGACATAGTTCATGCAGAAGTTAAAAAAAAACAAAACAACAAAAAAAAAAAAACAAAAGGCAAAACTCTTTCATTATCTTTATTTAATCGTGCAAATGTGAAATCTTGGTGGCCTAACGTTCATCCTCTGGCCCTGGGATTTTTGTTTAACTTGAGTGCAAATCATAGAATCACAGAATCATAGAATAGTTTGGGTTGGAAAGGACCTTAAGATCATCCAGTT
>JBAFWW010029040.1:0-11121 GCA_036873685.1 Agapornis canus
AAACATAACAGATTCGTTACCAATTTCTAATAACAGGCTATCCTAGCTCTGCTTTTACCGGCATTGTGTAAAGCGAAGGTGCACAGCCTGGGACACATTCCTCCGCGGCAGGGCAGGTGCTTTCCTGGGGCACTTTCTGTGTCCCCTCACCCCTGCGCTGTCTCTCAGGCAGGACATGTGGGGTCAGGTAGGAAAGGGACCGTGAAGAGTAGGTGATACAGGCGTGTGGAAACCCAGTCGCTCCTGGACAAGCAGTGTGTCGCCTTCCCAAACAGTGTTACCTGTACAGGATACAAGTCCTGTGTTGTGCATGAGGAAGAAGAGACATTGGGACTTCCAGAACAGCATTGGTTAATCAGCATTATCTGTCTAAATACTTTAAGTGAACTGAACTGATTTTTCACTCTCACTGCTGTTGCAAGATGTTAGGTGAGGATCAGAGATGAGCAGATGTATTCTCTAACTCCCATGAGAAATTCTCCATGCTCCCTTTTTGGCTGTGTGGATTGTTGCATGGTGGCCCTCATGTGTTTGCTAAGATGCTTGCCCCTCCAGCTTCAGAAAAAGATGCACAATATCTGTGTATTTTCCTTGGCAAAGTCCTAGGAGTGCAGCTGATAACACAAAGATCCTGGAGCTGAGCATCTGCTATTTCAGATGGGTATGTACACCACAGGACACACAAGTACATTCTTTCTCCTTATTTTGTGCCTCAGCTCCATGACCTGTTGTGAGAAGACAGACTTAATTTGGTGAGACTCTTGACTTCATATCTGTTCTCTTGCTATATCCAGATTTTAAAATCTAATTGAATTTGGGACCATAACCACCAGGATGTAAGAGCATAAAATGAAATGTTGCCTATTTCAGTTGCTTCTCCTTACTCGGACAGGTCTTACCAGAGGGATTCTGCATCTGGGCCCAACTTTTTCTTGTTCACCATGATATAGTGGTGGCAAGCTGTTACTGGGCCAGTTTAATTTAGAGTAATACTGAAAGAGGCTTTGTTTTCTACCCTGTAAAGTGCTCCATGTTCATGCTGTGTGATCAAACACTGCTTTGGTGCAGCAAGGGTGGATTCCAGTCCTGCTATCATGAAACCCCATTGTAAGATCTACAGACTTTGCAATCAGATGGTTGTTTCTGATGGCATTGCTAAGTTGAATATGGAATTTGGCAACACCAAGCAGATTTTACCATTCAGGCTGACAAATAAAAATCCTCTGCTTGTCACCTTTTTCTTCTCAGGTTAAAGCAGTTTGCACAGTTTTAAGAATTTTTCATTAAAGAGTCAGAGTGATAAAAGAATGCAAAGTAATGAACTGATAGTATATTAAGAAAGGTAAACTAACAAGAGTGTATTGCAAAGTTCTGAAGAAATGTAAAAATGGCTGTTCTTCCTATGCAGTCAGCTGCCCAGATTTTCCTGGGACATGGTGGCAGAGCAACTGCAGCCACTGAAAACAGTGTGGGAACGGGTAAGCAGAGGCCAGGAAGGATCTGGGGGTTGTTCCTTTTCCCAGCAGCTGTTGCAGAAAAAGAAAACTGGATGGTTGGAAAACCTGTTGTCATCAGCACTGCCCTTCCTCTGCTTCTGCTTATGGAGAACAGCCATACCCAGGTCTTGGTCCTGACTTGGTGAGAATGTGTGTTGTATACCCTAGATAAAAGGATTTATTGGGAAGGAACACTCCTTCCCAGAATTAAGCAGCTGGAGTAGATAGCTTAATTCTGAGAACATGCAGGCTTCCTCGATAACATGAACTTAGGAATCTTCAGAGATGCTAACATGGCTAAAATGAGGACTAGACTTCAGGATGCAGAACCTGCTACTTCTGAAAAAGGAATCTGGTTGTTGCTTGCAGCAGATTGTTGTCCTGCATTCAAGTCCTATCCCCATGAAGCTGAAGAATCCTTGAGTTACCCAAAAACGGAAGGAAAGAAAAATCCCAAATGGCTGAGAAAGAAGTGTGTCCATGCGGCTAGGAGGTTTATAAATGCACATATACACACATTCAGCTGAAAAGTGGAAGGCACGGCTGCTGATGGTTAGAGAAACCCTTCTGAGGCATACAAAGCCAGCAGTTTAATGACTTGAAAATCTAGAGAGATTGAATGCATAAGATATCAGATGAAGGCTGATAAGGTTTATCTGGTATTTGATCATTACCCTGTGTTGATTACTCATGGGAATATTAACAGTGTCAGGCATATATGATGTGCCATAGGCAAACTGAAACAAATTACACCTGCTGAGAAGGGCTGAGGGGTTTTTGTTGCTTAGTAAGCATATTGCTACACTGTCTCTAATGTTAATAATTTCCTTCTGTTTTAAGCCTTCCCCATCAGACCCACCAGTTCCAGTGCTGGCTTTTTTTTTAAACCTTTAAAAGGCTTTCCTTTGGCCTACAACCCATTTGCAGAGCTGAAGAAGAAAAAGCTTCATTCTGCTCATATTACAACCGTTTCCAAGCCATTTAGTTAGTGATTGCAAATTGTGTGTGTGGGAAGGAAAAAAGGTGGTCACTATGGTGCTCTGAACTCTTGCTGCATTTTGTTCACAGGAAGACAGTCTTACATTCCCAGAAAGACTTTGTGCTTTACACTATGGTTTCTGCTAAGCGCTTCATAAAATGATTGCATCAACCCACCTCTAATGGATTATAGATTAGGCAGAAAGGAAAGGGCACGGGGTTGTTCTAATGGATCATAGAACAGGCATAAAGGAAAGGGCACAGGACTGTCTTCTTCTTTTGTACTGTCTTCCAATATATTTCATTTAAGCAATAGATAATTATTTACAGAAGCAATTTGTTGCTCACAGTTCTGTTTTTATATGAGTTATGTTTTTAACTGAGAGGCTACACTTGTGCTATGTTGTCTTTATTTTATTTGTTGTTAGGGGAGGTGGTTCTGTGGTTATTCAGGGTTTGGAGAGGAGTTATTATGTTTTTGTTGATGTTTTAGTGGACAATTGCAAGCTGGTCTCAGCACAGTTCTTTGCAGCCCTGCTCACAGAACTGATTTCAAGCAGTTTGCCCTCTGAGGAGGGACAAAGTGGCTTTTAAACTCAAGAGTTTTAAATTCGAGGCTCTGTTTATATTCTTTTAGCATTTGTTTAAACTTAGCAATTATCTAACAAAATGGGAGAAGTGTCTTTGTGTCAGCCTGACCTATCTTGGGAATACTTAAAAAGCTTCAAGTCTATGTATCAAATATCTGAAAAGTTTTCCATCAGTGCAGGAAAGAGGGCATTTACTGTTCCTGCTAGCAATTGTCAGGGGAATAGGAGGAAAAGGGTGCATTTGAAAAATTCAAGTTAGCATTTCTTAAGCCTTCCTCATGTGTATTATAGATTTTTCTTTCCTTAAAGTGTGAATGAGGTAGAGAATTAATAATGTCAATGTAAATGCTCCTTGTTAGAGGCTCTTCAAATGCCAGAGGAAACAGGAAGGCTGTGTTCATGTTTGTACTCATGGTGCTCATGAAAAAAAATCAACAGTTGTGGCACTAGGAATAGCTGCTACTTTTTTTTCCCCTTCTAGAGCTTTGCTGCTCTTATTTCCATATTACCATACATTCATGTATCCATACCTTTTTCTTCTACACATCTCTTCAGTCCCTCATGAAGTATATATTAGCCCATTCCAGCGGTAAAATTGGAAAGAACATACATAGGACTGTTTTCTATTATTTGATTTACCTTTCTTTACCTCCGTTTCAGTTCAGCAGGTGTAGCAGGTATCCTGATGACAAATGCAAGTACATATCTAATACTATTTCACTCTCTCTCTGGGTGGTTGAAGATAACTTCAACTACTGCTGCAACATGAAGGTTGCCCAGTATCTGTCTCCCTTGGAATGACTCTTGCAGTATCTAGTCTACACAAAACCAGTCCCTGCTTTTGAATACAGCAGTCAAACTGACAAATACAAAGTTGCGTTTAGTAGAGGATCAGACCAATTTGACCCATCATAATGTCAAATCATGCTGATGAATCTTTGTGTCATCCAAAATGTTCACAGAAGAGTTAAAATAGAGGTCAAAATTCTGTGATATATATAGCTGAATATAGTTCACAGAAATGTAAGTTAACTTAAAATTGATTGTTTGGTTCAGAAACCAAAGATGATAATCCACAGCATGCTGAAAACTGAGAATATGAGACAGTACAGTCTAAGATAAGTTGAAAGTAAGCAAATATATTAAGGAGATTTCTCTTGGTCAAATTAATTCTTTCATCAAAAATGTTAACAGAAGCTGCTACAGAACTCGGAGAATTTTTACAAGACTACGGCAGAGGTGGGTGTTGAATATAGGTTAAATGTCCTCCTGGATCCATGGAATCTTTATTATAGCTTAAAGTGAAACATTTTCATTTTTATTTACCTATTGTCATCCCTTTATAAACACTTCAAAGTTGATAGAAATTGCATTTTGAATTTCAAGCTCAAACCCAAAGCATTATAGACTGCTTTATAATAATAAATGGCATAATTTAGTGTGGGGTGTCCCTGGCAGGGGGGTTGGAACTAGATGATCTTAAGGTCCTTTCCAACTCTAACTATTCTATGATTCTATGATTCTATAATGTAAAAAAAAAAACCAACCAACCAAACAAACAAAACCCAAACCACCAAACAACTTCCATGTACATTTGGTAAGCTCTTGCCCTACCCACGTCAAGAGTATGGCTCCAGCTGAACTCAGCAGAGTCACAAATACGTCCAATGAATCTTTTTCTTTTAGGCAATTTCTTGGATTTTTCTTTAGCATGTTAATTATGAAATTTATTTATAAGCATTAGGCACAATCTTAAATGAGGTGTGTGATAGAAGCATTTACTTTATGCAAAGCCTTGTTCAGCAACATTTTTTGTTTTATTTTTGAGCATTTCTACTTGTGTTTTTAATAAATACAGATTTCAAAAAGTCTATCAGAGTGTACTGGAAATCTTCATTGAATTTAGGATTATACAATGAGACTGGGACTGTTTTCTTATGACTAAACATACAATGCTTGGATTTTGCCTAACTTACTCAATGTTTGTTACTATTTTAATGGATTACTAAAATTTGACATAGATATTATTCAGTGCTTAAGTCACCTTTCAGGCATTACTTTGCATATTAAGTGCCATTGTAATACAAGAAAGACCTGTACTTGACTGTAAGCACACAATTAGACCAACTGATTGCAAGAAAAATGACCATGCAGATAGAATTATAGAATCAATTAGGTTGGAAAAGACCTTTAAGATCATCAAGTCTAACCATTACCCCAGGACTACCAAGGTCACCACTAAACCATATCACTGAGGGCCTCATCTACACAGTTTTTGAACACTTGAGGGAATGGTGATTCCACCACTTTCCTGGGCAGCCTGTTCTAAGACCTGATTACCCTCTCTGTGAAGAAATTTGTCCTAATATCCAATTTAAACCTCCCTTGGCACAGCTTGAGGCTGTTACTTCTTGTCCTATTGCTTGTTACTTGGGAGAAAAAACACCCCCATCTCACTACAATCTCCTTTCAGGTATGAATTAGGAACATTCTTAAAATATCTTCATGACCCATGGAGACAGTTTATTTTCCTGACAGTCTAAAAATATGACCTGCCTGGTTCTGACAACACCTGAGAATTTCAAGTGCTTTCTTTACAATGAGAAAATTAAATCCAGGAAAAAATATTAATCCATCCTTCTATTGCATCAACTACTTTAAAAATTGCCTATGAATAAAACACCAATATGTGGCTAAACATTTGGAAATATCAGGCAGGTCTACATTTTTTAATCCTTTGAGATAGGCTGAAGTGGAAGAATTTGTATAGGTGTGCAAATGCGAGTACATGGTATTGTTATGTGTATGCCCCAGACTGCTACAGAATTTTTACTTATTTTGTATTTGGATATTTAAAACTTTCAGCTTAACTTCACAGTTTATGTTTGGTTGTTGGTTTTGGTTTGGGTTGTTTTTTTTTCTCTCCACTCAAAATAGTTCAGCCTAGTAAAACTTAAAACCTTTACCAAGGGAGAAAGATTCTAGGATGCTTCTGTTAGGGAAAGATGATCTTCCTAACACTAAAACACTTGCTGAAAGTTTTCAGTCAGATGCAGTGTCCTAGCTTTGGCTGGCATTCCTTCTTTTTAGCAGATCTCTATGGGATTAGTTTTGTTTCACAGCAGGAAAATAAAGTGACATTTTCATAATCTATTCTCTGCTCAGCTATTTGTCCTTCCTGGAGAAGAAGTAACAGATAGAACATCTTAGGGAAAGAAACAGCAGCATGGACACTGTGGGTCAGTTTTTGTCATAGAGGATGACAGTAGCACAGTGAAAACGAAACCCACCACAGCAATTTGCTGTGTTGCATGACAGTTTGCTCACTATCTTGCATTAAAAAAATATTGTAATATGCAGAAACTAGGGCAAAAATCAGTGCCAGTTATTCATGAAATTTCAATGCCAACTATTCATGACATTTCTGAAATTTGAGGAAGGAACTGGATTATGTTATGGATAATGAATCTCATGAATGAAGCAGTGGAAATACAGCATCAACAGGTTAACAGGATAGGTGTTTTAGCACTGGTAAGACATGGTACATGGCCACCTGATGGCAGCAGAGGCTGAGGAATTAGGGTTTTTTTCTACATTAAACTACGGCTAAACAGGGTAGGCCCTGAAGTTCCTAACTGGTTCTTCAGGTTCTCAAAAACACACATTACGTATATTTTCACTTAAAAAGATGTGGTATGCTCATAAGACCAGAAGTTTCTGCTGAGAGTGATTACATACTTTTCATTAAAAAAAAAAAAAAAAAGAGTTACATTTGGGGAAAATATTTTTTCATTAAAACAGTAGCTTTCATCTCATTTGCCAATACATCCATCTTTCTACCTCAGTTAGCTGACTTAGTTCCACCCAGAAGAGTAGGTGCATTTTGGTGAGACCAAGGCAGTTGGTTAGTTTTTCCTAATTCTTTTCCGAAATACTTATGTCCACAGGAAAAAAATGCATTACAACACACCCTCCCCTGCCCCCCACCTTTGCCCAAAACCAGAAAATCACAATTTTTAAGAGCAGGTGTAAGAAAACTGCTTGTTCTAATACATAGTCTTGAACCGAGAAAACAAGTTTTTTTATCTCAGATTGGTATAAATTAGTAAACTCTACCTTTGTTTTTAAAAGGAAAACTGCAATGTTGGTAAACTGCATGCTCTTTCTGAACTCCTATGAAGCTGTCTATACATATCCTTTATGTAACAAATTCTGAGAACTCAGGATTCACGCAATATAGTAAACAAAACCTCAAAACTCCGTGAGTTTACAACTGTCTTTCCAAGAATTTGGGATTTTTGTTTTTCTTCTAAACTATATAAAAGCTATATGAAACAGTTTTCACATGGGATTCTCTCCTGAAATACGGACAGTCTCCTTTCTGCATTGCATGTTCCAGATCCTACAGTGCAAGTTCAGCTTTAATCAAACCAGACAGTCCAGAAAAACTTCTATCAAAGTCTCTTTACAATCCATGCAAATACTTCTACTAGGATTTCCTGCCAGAGAGTGACGTTTTGCAGAACCAAAAGGCAACCAGGCAGAGTTCCAATGAGCAGCTCTCTGGGATGGTTTAGATGAACAGGAGCATAGGCTGGATGACCCTCAAAGTCCTATTTCCTGTAACTCTGTGAAGGTTGTCTTGAAAGTTGTTCTACCTTCTAAGAGGGCAGCAGCTGCTCTTACGAAAAGCCAGTATGCTCTCCAACAACAAGGAGTTTAAAGGGATGTCATTAAGTTATGTACAGTGCTGAACTCTGCATGTATCAGAGGTCTTCTCTCATGGCCCCTTGCTGGATTGCTCTAATATGGCAGGAAGTAGTGAGGAAGACCATAATCAGCAGCTGGAGGACGGTTTGACTCAGCAATACATGTAATTTTGGGTAGCCAGAAGGGAACTTGTTCTGTAGTACTTTTTGTGCAACCAGATTCCTGCACTGAATGCATATTAATAAGTCTTTGCAATTGTAGATGAGTATGCCTAATGCCTAAAGCAGTGTGGATTCCCTTGATCCAGCCTGTGATTTAACTGCTCTGTCATGACTACCTGAGGTATTCAAAGTGAGCACTGCCTCGCAAGGCAGGCAGCAGTGCTTAATTACAGCAGCACTGTCCAGGTAAGTAAGGCCTTTGGCAGATGAGTTTTAGTTGCTTCTGCTGCAGCAGTTTAAGGCATTACTGCTCTGCCAGCCTGCCCTTATGGTCTCCTCCCATAATGGGCATGGAAGAAAAAAAACACAGTCCCATTCCTCTGCTGGTGCTGAGTTTGAGGAGGGTTACAAGTGAATATGATTTCTAGATTGTAGACACAGAAAGCAAAGAATCAAACCTTCTGCCAAGTCCAGTAGTGAGGGTTTAGATGGCATTTTCTCCCACAGTTTGAGGACTGACAGATAAAATTACCTGGAGCATGAGCACATCGGTTCACAAGGGAAAGAAAGTTCTGTTTAACAAATATGATATTCTTTTATGATAAGGTCTCCTGCCCGGTAGAGGAAGGGAAGGCAGTGGATGTAGTCTTTCTGGATTTCAGTAAGGCTTTTTATACTGTCCCTCACAAAATCCTTCTGGACAAGTTCTCCAGCTATGAGAGGAGCAGTGTGGGATTCACAGTACACTGGCTGAAGCACTGGCTGGAAAGCAGAGCTCAAGGGGTTGTGGTGAATGGGGCTACACCTGACTGGTGAGAGAGCAGCAGTGGTGTTCCTCAGGGCTCAGTCCTGAGGCCAGTTCTGTTCACTACTTTTATGAGTGATCTGGATGCAGAATTCATTAGCAAGTTCGCTGATGATACCAAAAGTGGGAGGTGCTGTTGACCCTCTTGAGGGATAAGATGCCTTGCAGAGAGATACAGATCAATTGGAGCATTGGGCAATGATTAATGGGGTGACATTTAACAAGTCCAAATGCTGGATTCTGCACCTGTATGAACTGGGAGAGGAGTGGCTGCCTGTGGCAAGTAAATCATCTGATAGAAAAGGCAGGTCAGTCAAAGGAGAGGAAGGGGCTATTGAGAGGGACAGAGCAGAAGTGGTCAGAAGAATTATCAAGAGAGAAGAAACTCCAGGATAATATCTGTCCACACATATTGCTGCTGAACTGCAGCAGCACACTCCCTTAAGATCTACAATGTAGGAGATAGTCTTCTTGGAAAAATAAATGTAAGGAATAAGCTCTTCTAGGAGAACTAATTCTGATCTCAGACTTTGTTGGTTTTCCAGGTACAAATTTCCTGGTTGCAAAAAAGCCTTTTTTATACAACCCTATCAAAGAGTAACAGAAAAATGTGCTCCAGCTTGTCCTTAGATATGCATGGACCTTATACTTGCCCGTAACTGTCAAAGCAAAAGAAGTAGATCCAGGCAGAAGGGAACATTTTGACCATAAATAGAGCCTAGCTAGATCCTTCAATAGATCGAGAACTCTCCAGAATTTCTGGGATATTCTGCCATATACCAAATGTAATAAGCTAGTATGAGCTGCGGGTAGCTTTTGTATAAGGACAGGCATCTGTAAGAAAACCCAAACTGCCTGACAATGGCATGCTTTCCTAGGGTGGTATCTGTTAGTATTTTGAGGTTTCCACTCCACTGCTTGGGAGTGCCTATTGTCAGGACACAATTTCATGGTTAAGGCAACATTCTTTAGTCTTACCATGGGTTAGGAGGGAATGAATTATGTGAGGAATGTGGTGGTAGTCTGGTGGTTACATGTTCATATTATTGTGATTTGCTCTACACACTGTGAGAAAACTGCACAAAAGAAGTCAGGAAGTGATCTCACAGACTCTTCTAGACATATTAATAACTACAAAGGTGGAAGGAAGCACAGAGACTGCAAAAATACCCTGGACACTTGGGTAACTGGGCTGTCTTTTATCACTTGTTTCCCTGTTGACTAAGAAGTAGTATTCTTTTGTCTAGTTCAGACTTATCTTTTACAATAGATGCTTTTAAAAAGTTGGCACAGAGCATGATTAGAGTGAGACAAAACCAATTGGAGGACCATTTAAAAAATGAAACATCACATTCTATATCAGATCATCCAGGATGTGTGGAGTTAAAGGAAATCCTTTAGTGTCATAAAAGCGCTAACAAAGAGTGTAGAGTTTATGAAGAATCCCACAGTAGGTTATGTGCTCAAAGTCTGAGTGGGTACATCCTTCTTGAGGGATGCCCCAAGGTAGGAAGGGGGAACAAATTCCCCTTTTTGCTGACTTGAGCACCTGAATACAGCTAAAAAAGTGGGGCTACAGAAGTACAGCCCCACTAGGCTCATCTCAGTAGCATGTGAGAGTCACTTCCACAGTCTAAAAACAGGATTTCAGGGCACAGAAGGAACTCAGAAACAAGGGAAATGCAATACAGATTTACCTAAGCTAGATCATGCAATACTTATTTGATAGAATTTATAATCATAGAATGGTTTGGAAGGGACCTTGAAGATCGTGTCATTCTGACCCCCTGCCATGGGCAGAGACACCTTCCACTAGACCAGGTTTCTCAAGGCCCCATTCAGGCTGGCCTTGAGCACTGCCAGGGATGGGGCAGCCATAGCTTCTTTGGACAACCTGTGCTAGTGCCTCATCATCCTCACAGGGAAGAACTTCTTCCTTCTATCTAATCCCCCTGTCACTAACAGAAAGGCGATACCAGCAGCTTCTCCTGGCTGGAGAGGCGATTCGGCAGCCTAGCCCCACCGCCCAGATCACCTCAGCGCTGGCAGGGGTGAGCCCGCAGCCCGCCGTGGGGACTCAACGTCTCTAGGAAGGACCGTCAAACTGGTGACCCGGAGGAACTCCGGGCAGCTCAGCTCGGCGTGGGAATAAATACACCCCTGTTCCCTCCTCTGCTTCCTCCCCTTTGCACCGGCACAGGCCTGCCATCCGCCGGGGAACGGGACAGCGGCGGCAGCAGACGACCACGAGTCACCGAGCAGTGCACACCGCGGCTCTGCAGGGGGCGCCCGAGCGCTTGGTTAGGGGGCAGCCCCACGGCCGCTATGGGGCAGCCCTAGAAAGGTTATGGGGCAGCCCTATAGGGGTTATGGGGCAGCCT
>JBAFWW010029041.1:0-13655 GCA_036873685.1 Agapornis canus
TGACTGCCATGATCTCTCAAATATGATGGCCAGTGGCTTAGCAACTTCACTCACCTGCTCCTTCAGGACCCGTGGATGGATTTCATCAGGTCCCATGGAACTGTGCATGTTCAGGTTCTTAAACTGAATACAGTTACTGAAAGCTGCTCAGTGCTTCGCAGGCACCTAACAGGAGATGTCCCTGTGATGTGGGGCAGCACTTTCTCCTTGCAGACAGCAGCTCTCTGGCCAAGAGTCACAGGGGGTGATGGTGGTCGTGCTGGTGCCCACCTCTGAAGGTGAAGCCTCATTCCTCTAAACCTTGTCCATTACAGTAAAGTACAGTCTTATATGGGAAAACACAGGGGATTGTTAAGGCAGGCCCTTGTGCCCCACTGCTTAGAGAAAGCAGCACATCCATGACCTCAGGGAGATCGCAATGGGTGCTGCTGACAAGACCTCATTTGCAGCCTCTTGGCTTCAGTATCCCCTAGGATCGTGTGACAACATTAGGTGGCTGGAGTAGCTGAAGGGCTAAGCTGCTGCTGAACACTGTTTTGAGAATGGTTTACCAATGGTGCAGTTGTGTTTTAATGCAGAAGGAGACACTTTGGGAGCATTTTAGTGGGGGAAGAGGAATTTCCCAGCCTTGGCTGGCCAATCCTTAATGCTTTGGTTCACCAAATGTTTGATTTTTACCTTGGATTAGATTAGAAAAGCCATGAAAATAAACATACACACACTGTAGATTTATATAAGGAGTGCTCCGAGTTCTGCCTAATGTCACTAACAGTGTACTTAATGTTGTGCAGTAGTTCTCTAAGCAATCTGCACATCTCTGCACAGTCTATACCTGCATACAGCCAATCTGCTTTAAGAAAAGGCAAGTAAAACAACCAGTGCACAAGCAGCACTTGAACTGCAGCTGCACGATTTACTCTTGAGTACAGTTTTCCCACAGACAGGCACTCTATTTCTTCTATGTTACTGTCAGATGGCTATTTTAGCATACCTGATACCATTTTCCTGACAGAGCAAAACTGCACAGTAAAGTGCTCTTTCCCTTAGCCTATGGCTGGAGCTAGCATGCATATTTTCTTATCTACAGGCATAATATCAGCAGAATATACAGTGTGATTTTAAAGGATGAGAGGCCCTGCATGTTGAGCAGCTAATGTAGTTATTGCTCAGCCATAGGGCTTTTAACGTGCGTCAGTGCACCTCTCACTGAGGAGCTGCAACACCCAGTACTGCACCAGCAACTGTCCAAAACAAATACAGTTAAAGTAATATCAGCACTTTTGATCTGCAGAACAAGGTGGGGGGCAAAAGAACCAGACTGACTTCGCAGTCAGTCCGTCCAGCCTTACCTGTTAGGCTTTGCCTGACAAAACATTTATGAAAGTTACCAGCTCATCAGCTTTCTCCCTCAGAGCTATGGAGTTTGCAGCTGTAAGCAAATTTTATAGCACTTACAATCCTAGCCCCATTGTCAGGAGAGGCTTCGCTCCTATATATTTTGCTCTTCCCATAAACCCTGCTGTACGGCTAGGCAAGCACATTCATGCTTTTATGTTTGACTTAGATGGCTTCTTCACCATGTAAAGCCAGCTAAGGCAAACTTGGCTCTGCTTATGGACTATTCAGAGCATGGTAACACCATTACGTGCGTGTGCGTATACACAGGGACATGTGTGTATAAGCTGCAACGTTCTCACTGCTTCGAGATGAAAATTACTCTTTTTCCCCTAAGAGTTTCTTGCTGCCCAGGGTTAAATGTAGGTCAAGCTGTCTGAGCCCATGTCTGTGGCACACAGAGCAGGATTAAACCGGAATTTTCCACTCAACTTGACTGCCAATCACTGTAATATCTGCAAATGTTAAATTAATCGGGGGTGATCTGGTGCCGGCACTGAAGGGAGCTCTTGGGGCTCAAGGATGGCATTTTGGCCCCCATGGAAAGATGCCCTCTTGCTCTGGACAAGGGTGGTTATGTTCTGACTGCTTGCTTAAACCCTGGCACCTATCAGCCAAACAGAAAAATAGCTGTGTATGAGACACTGTGTGTTAGGAGTGGGGAGAAACTACATCTCGCAGGTGGAGAGACTGGGAATGGTGGCAATGGGAAAGTTACTCCCAGCATCACTACAGATCTGCAGAGTCCTGCCATGTCCTTCTCAATGCATGTTTCCTCGTCTTTAAAATAGAATCACAGAATGGTTTGGGCTGAAAGGGACCTCAAAGCTCATCCAGTTCCAATCCCCCTGCCACAGGCAGGGACACCTGCCACTAGACCCAGACTGAAAGCATTAGCACCTTTCTGTTACTGCTCTGCAATGTGCTTCATAGCAGACATCATTAAGGGTACCAAATATTTTTCAGTAAGCATCTTCTGGTCTACACATTAATCCCTTTGTTAATGAGAACCCCCCCGCCCCCCAGCTCTACTTACTGTGCCCACTGGCATCCAGCAAAGCTGCCACCAGCTTAGCATGTGATGGACAACAGTGGGACAGCTCACACAGCCCTGCCAACTTAAATAATGCATTAAGGGCAACTTGAAACACCCAAGGTAAGCAGAAATAGGCAATTAAATAGTAGCAAGTGCAGCACATAGTTTCCCCCTTATGTCTGGAAATATTTTGGGGACTGCTACTGACTACCCAGGATACTGAGAAACTCAGCTCATCAATTCTACCCATATTCGGTGTCTGAGCTCTATTCCCCATCCTCAGCAGTCAGTCTAGAAAGAAAAATAAAGCAGAGACTAAGCAAACCCCCACCAAAATCATGCAAGTTTTTATCCTAATCAATGCCAGGCTTCTGGAAAAGTGGCACAATGCAAGCTGCACAAAAGCAGGGCATCGCCACAGCAGCAGCGAGCTGTTAGAATAGGACTGAGCAGCAAGGATTTTAAAATGTGCATTTTAATTAGAACTCATTTAATGCACAACCGATCAAAACAGTGATAATGAGAGAAGCCTAATTAATTTTTGTCTAAGTAACGAAGTCTCATTACAGAGGGGTCTTTGGAAGAAAAGGGTTTGGGATATTAGAAACAGGGTGTTTGTAATGAGACGCAATACTGCTGGGAGCCTGGAAGCCAGACCTAGAGGTTTCATAGGACTGCAGCAGCCACTGTATTAATCTTTTAACAGGAAAAAGTAACCCTACTGAGATGAGACATCCCATTTATAGCCGAGTTCTGAGTTGCAACCATTGGCAGAAATATTAAAACACAATCAAACAGAATGGCATATTATAAAACAAATATAAATACAATTAAAACCAGATTAAGTAAAAGATCAAAGCAGGCTCCCCAAAAAATAAATTAAAGGCAGTTTCCAGGGAGCTCAGGGTTCAGACAGTAAAGGAGGAGCAGAAGCCTGGAGATTTGGAGCACTTCTAAGGGCTGAGGGACTGGCAGTTTTCTAAGTACTGAAGAATTAAAACTGCTGTAGATGGAGGAGAGCTAACTCAGGCTGGTCATAGGAAAAGCAAATGGGGTTACTTTTTAATCAAAAATAAGTATTGTACCATTTAAAGAACCACACCATTTGAAAAGAACAGCAGCAACAGGAACCCCCATGGTTTCTATCTGAGAGTAACGTTAAGGCTGTTCTGTAAGCAGGGTGGCAGGAATGGGCTGGGACTGTGGCTCCCACAGCAGAGCTCTGTCTTGCAAAGACCTGTGAGAAAGCCCAAGTTTTGAAGCAGCACCTCCCTCCAAGCATCACATCTCAACAGGAGAGAGATCAAGCTCCAGCAAACACAGGCACAGGTATAAAAATGTAACACAAAAAGGATTATTTCATTAATAATAATGCTCAGTAAATCATCACTTTATGCTAATAATAAATAGAAATTAGTTGCTTTGTGAAAAGAAGTACTTGTTCTGTAAAGGCCTAGTTCCATAAAGCTTTAGCACAGCAAAGTGACAGGTACCAGGCAGGGACAGTTTGACCTACCTTGCAAAGATCTGTATTACCAAAGACAAGTGTCTTTCATGGTATCCTTTTGTGCAGTTTCCTGCTAACTGCATCATGCCTCTACCCCACCCCCCCAACATAATGGACCACAACTGCTCTTTAAGCACTGACCAAAGCATACCCCAGGTTTCTTAAACCAGATTGTGCTCCCCCTTCCCACGAGCCGTATCTTGTCTGTTTTTTACCTGGTTTTTGCAACTCAGTGATTTAGGGCCATTGCTTATCCCCGAGCTGGTCAGTCAGTGCTGATGGGTCAGAGGCAGTCACCAACCCACGGCTTTAAATGTGATTTCAATTCGTTTAAGGTAACAACCCCACATCAATTGTGAGTGGCTTAGATTAAGTGCCTAGACCTAACTTCAGTGGCAAAGGCTCTGACACAGCTGCCTCCTACTACAGCCCATCCTACAGCAGAGGGGTAGGGCAGAAACACCTGAACTCACCCCAGTACTGATCACCAAAGGTTGAGGGTCACAACACAGATGTAAAATCCTCATCAGACCTCTGCTTCCCAGAGCCCTCCCCATGTGCTTCAAGGATTGAGTCCAACCTCTGATTCCTTCATGATCAGCTACCTGGTTCCCATCAGCAAACCACTGAGAGATAAAGACAAGTAGCTGTTCCGCAGAAAGGCACTCTGGTCTTTCACCTCTTGTTTCCTGGGTTTGGGATTGGTTTTTTTTCACTTCAAAGAGAAAACAAATTCAACAGGAGACAAATGCATTTCATGATTTTTAATAATTTTGTGCCATGGTTTAACCACAGCATATTAAGAACAAGCATAAAATCTGTATTTAAAACTAACAACAGCACTTAGAGCAACATCTTCCTTTAAAAGTATTGCAATAAACAGACCTTAGGTCTAAAAACTAGGACATCACCATTTGCTCAATTAAAAGAGTCAGATAGATACACAACAGTTGAAATCTTTTCCTGTATATAACTGGGAGTTACAGTGGAAAATAAGCAACAAATTAATTGTGTTAAAAGGAAAATAAATGTTTTTTTAAAAATCAAAGCAAGCCAGGTTTGTCATAGCATCACATGAACAGCTATTGAGAGATTCCAATACAGTTGTAAAAAGACTTTACTTGTTTTAATAGCTTTGTTTTTACAACAATAAAATTTAAAAGAAAGGTTAAATATTGTTGATAGTGCTGTACACATTTCAGAATAGCTTGAAACAAGATGGACAAAAATAAGAGATGCAATAAGAGATGAAAGTGTGATCTCGAAAGCCACAATGTCGGAAATACAAAAAAATCCATACAGCAATAAAGCATTTTACACTGTAAAATAACTAGCAAGAAACAACAAAGAAAGGGTTGACACCCTAAAAACAGGCATTTGATGGCTAATTTTAAGTGTAACAGCCTGACTGGTGTACACACCATCATGAAATGCTCCAAGCACAGCAGCATTGGGCAGTTGGTAGCTATACAAAGATAAAACCCCTATCATTGCTAATGTAGTCCTTGTACTATAAGTAGAAAAGCTTTGTTAAAGAATATTAAAGTGAATTTACCATTACTATTGTTGTTGTCCAGGTCTATGATGCCTGAGGCTCTCATAACTTCTGCTTATTCTTTTAAAATCTTGGCTGCCTGCTGTGCTTTGTGGCAAACGGAAAAGCGTGAACACAGCTGTGAATACACTTAATAGATAGTCTGCTCTTTCCACTGCAGCTTCAAAGCAAATTAGTGCCTCGAAAAGGACACATGCTCATGTTTGGTCCACTCGATATGCAAGTTTTGTGACGATAAATCCTACCCTAGATTCCTCCAGCAGGAGGTTTGCTCTGTACAGAGTCAAGGCCTGGGTTTTTCTGGTTTTCCTTCCTTCATGCACAGAAGTGGTACTGCAGTGCAAACAGAAACGTGAAGGTGGCCAGACAAGGCATACTTCCGAAACTCTCTATGCCCTGACAAACAATGAGTTAACAAGTGACAGTCATGAAATATGCATATTTCATGGACATACTTGCTGATAAAACAGCTCAATATACAGAGGGATGGACAAAAGCTACCTGTAAGGGCTTGATGATGCAGAACTGGCCATAAAAGACAATACAGACTTAACACACTTCTTTAAATCAAAAGAAACCCAAAACAAGCATGATCAACATTCAGATGCAGGACTCCTGTGAGGGCTTTTATAAAGGTATTTACAGACAAATGCGTAGCTGAAGTTTCAGGTCAACAGAGAAGTCATGACAGACTGTGCTCCAAGGCACCGTCCTCAAGCATGACGGGCTGGACGGAAAGCCCACTCAAACCAGAGGAAGCCACACCACTGACTTCACTGCGCTCCAGACAAGGCCCCCTGAGTTTTAGCATAGCGTTTAGCTAGTCATCTGAAAACACACACAAACACGCCATCTCAAACGTATCCCAACACGCTGCTACCTTACATCTGTGCCTAAAGCCTGACAAGTATAAAAAACCTACATACAGACACGAGTATCTATGAAAGATTTGTCGGTATCCATCTGTGTGAGGACTCATCTGCCTTGGACCGATCAACTTTTACATCACCTACCGTCCTGGGATAGTGAGCACTAACAGTTTAGAAAAATAAGTACAGCATCTGCAAGTCTCTGCACTAGAACTTCATGTTGAGTTTTCCTGAGGTATTTGCTTTACCAAGGAGCAAGCGGGGAAGGACAGCCCAACGCGTGGAGATGCCATGAGAGAGTTAAACTGCTGAGGGAGCCTGGCAGAAAGCTCAAATGGTGGGTTGCCTTCCACACTGCTTCCTGTGTTGGGTCTGACCAGGTTTAGGCATTTCTCCCTAGTCCTAAATACGAACCCCTGTTTAAGCCGTTGCGGTCAGAGGCCAACACAGCAGCAGCGCTTGCCAACTCAAAGTTCACACTCAAACCCTGCCTTCAGCTTGCTATCAACCATGGCTTTCCTTGTCTTCCCTTAAGGCTTGCACCCTGCAACGGCACAGGTCATCAGCGAGCCTCAGCTACACACCACGGCTGAAGAGAGTTTGCAGTGGCAGGATCATGTACCAACACTGGGCATAGAGCAGGGGCTGGCTGTTGTCACAAGCTTCTCGTTGGCCTAGTTTTGATTTTGCAGGGATGGTTTGGGTCAGTTCCCACTTGTCTGAGCTTCACTTCAAATCTAGGATGTGGATGAACAGAATCAAAAGGTTTTAGGCCATTTCTAAGGGTTGGTTTTGTTTTGTTTTGCTTTTTTTTTTCCAGGATAATAATAAATAATGTATCTGCCGGAGAAGCAGTAACTAACACTGGTCAACTCAGCAATAGCAAGGCAACAACCAATTCAAGAAGCATCGAGTTGCAAGGTTAAAGCTGTGGAGGTTTTGTCTGTTTTGTGGGTTTTTTCCCTTTTCCTTGAAGTGACACATTTAAAAAACCAAAGAACAAATCTTCACAGCAAAGATGCATCAAATGACCAATCACTACACACAGGCTAGTCAAAAAGGATCTGTTCAAACTTCTTCCTTTATGGTATTATACTGATATTTAATAGGAAAATAAAATACATATTTTTGTCATTTGTATGCATCCATTTGCAAACTTTCTTACAAAAAAGGACCAAGCATAGAAGTTGGCATTCACAAAGTCTATGCCTTTTTTTTTTTCTTCTTTTGTGTTAAAAGTGGTATCGTCTGTACATTATCTTACAGTATTAACAACATCTATTTGTTTTGTATGTTTGTCTGTTCTACCCATTGGGTAGGATATGTGCATAATATATTCAAGTTATACACAGCACCATACAAAGAAAAAAAAAAGATCAACCAAGAACTAGAAAAAAAGACAGACAACTGAAAAAGCACCATTTTAAGTGAGGCACAACAAAGGTGGGAGCATAAGGCCTGACCCAAAGCCCCCTGAAGTCAGCAAGAGTCTTCCTATCAACTTCACTAGGCTTTGGATCAGGCCCTCTAGAGTGCAAGGGGATTCCTATCTGCTCAGACCTGTACATGAGGCACCTTAGTTGCTTACAAACTACTGACATGCAAACCTCCTCAAAATTATAGCTAATACAGACATATATCATTTATTAATAAACCTACCATGGCAGACAGACGAGCACAAACCAAGGAGAGAAAGGGAGACAGCTTCATCACCCACAAGATCCTACACACACCACGTTGTTTCAGAAAGCTCACGCACCAAACCATTTAAAACAGCACCAGCAACAGCAATATAGCAAAGAAATGACAGTCACCTCTGGCAGTAAATCACCTGGCTGTCAAAGGGAAGGGGAAAGAATATGGGTTACTTGCTTCCTTATCAATAACCAACATTAAAAGGTATGCTCTTTTCTAGCAGGAAAGCGGTGCTAGCAATACCCAGGTTGCTTGTGTTCAGTCTAAAACTGGAAGAGACTACAGCAAGCAGAAGGAAGAGCCAGGAGAGCTTGCAACACTTCTCAATACAAAATCATTCTTGGTTTTCCCTTTCGAAAGCAGGAAGCATGTAAGAAGTGGTTACAAGAATGGCATTAGCAGCCCTAAACATCTAACACAACTAGTTGTGACTTCAAGGAAACACTCCACCACTGCATGTCAGTGGTACTTACAGGTGTGGTAAAGCACTTCGTTGAAACTGGGTTTGCTGGGAAGAGACAGTGCAGGTCTGGTGTTGTTTTTGGAGGCTGAACTTAGCGGTGCAGCTCCTGCTAACTCCCCAGGTGGAGCGGTACCAAGAGAATCACTCTATTTTGCTAGTGCAAGTGTGCCCAGTAGGGCATTTGCCAGCATAGCAATGGCAATCAGAGGTGGATCAAAATGTAGTTTAAGCTCCTGATTAATGAGCATATACAGGCAAACAATATACTAAGGATTAAAAATCCAACCTTACCAACCATCTGCAGCTGGGCCACTCTACCGAAACTTTAAACTTCAATATCCTAACAAAACACACAGTGCCTTCAGACAGGAAACCTTTTAAGTTCAACATGTCCTCACAAGGGATATTTCCATGCTTCAAAAGGCCTCAACAAGTCTCAGACAATTCAGCAAGAGTGCCTCTTTCCAAGGATTTAAATGACTGACACATCTGGGGCTACTTGAGGAGAAAAGTTGTAACTGCACTGGTTGGCAAGCAGGCAACACAGTGTGCGGCAAGACCAGATAACGTGTAATTAGATTACCTGCAACAGCCTTCATCTAAAAAGCAAAGACGTAATCACAATCCAGCCTTCATTTGAACCCACTGTAGAAATGGATCACTTGGTTCTCAGCATCACTTAGGTTTGAAAATGCATGTTTCAGAGATGTAGAGTACATTAAGTATACTTCCTTCCTGTGCACCAATACATGAGGTCTACATTAGATTTGTCCCAAAAGCATGAGGCCTTTTCAAAGCTCACCCAAAAGGAGAGAGCTGCTGGATGGAAGATGCACAAGCACAAACAGACAAGAATTTGTGCAGCAAGGAACAACCCTACTGATAAAAACAGGGCCTTTGCATTTACAGGACTGAAAAGCAAATACTCCTCATGCCTCCAATTTTTTGACAAATGACCTGTTCCTGAGAGCACAGTATACAGCCATGTAGCCCTTCTGAAATGTGATTATGGAATAGTAACTAGCATCTAGATAATCAAGGGGTAGGATACAAACCCAAGTTTACATGTTGGTATGCATATACTCACATGTGCATGGATATGACTTAATGGTAATGGCCAGAGAGAACTTGTGAATAATCCTAAATGCCTCTGAATGTACCAACAAGCCTGTTGTTTATCCTTGGGGGAAGGAAACAAAAGACATAAGAACAAAAGCAGTGAACAATTCTGGAGCATTATCTATTTTCACCTGCATACTGTTTTCTTTCTCTTTGCCTATGAAATCAGGTTACCTTAGTTACCATGAGCATTCAGGGCTCAGAGAAAGGTTAGTAATCTGTCTTCTCCAACCATTCAAACATTCCTTATAGATCAGAGCACCAGTTTTAAGGTCCAGTACCTTACTACCTGGCAGGGTTAGAAATGACCACTTCAGACAGTGCTGTTCCAGACAGCCTATGCACACAACTCTCCGTCAGGACAAGGTTTTCTTCCCTATTGCAAAGAAAGTACATTCTTTCAGAAGCAACACAAAACTTCAGAGATTTGGAATAACAGCAGCAGCTTCCAGCTGGGACAAATTGGTGAGAGAAGTATCTATAACTAATAATAAAAGCCAAATGAAGTAGAGTTTGACCCATGGTTCCTGCAGATTCCACGACTGCAGGAACCTACATGCCTTTCTCACTAGCCATCAAGACCTTGTGCATGAGGCATGCCTCTGAGTGTTCACGTTTACAAGGAAAAACCATACTATAATGAAGTCACATCATGGGGACATCACTAAACCAAATTTTGGGAAGCTGGGTTACTGGGCAAAGGTCAGGAGATCCAACTGGAATTCAGGTTAATATGATCCATCATGCAGGAAACTCCACACATGTATATCTGGGTTTGGTGTAGGAAACACGTAAACCAGAACACCAGTATGGAGGTATATTCTACATGATTAACTCCACAATGTCTACAGAAATCTCTCATAACTTGCAAAGCTTCATCTCAGTGGCTATGCAATACAGTTTATTAATCCTGGATGTTTTCCAAGGGAGTCTTCCATAAGTACTTCACAGAATTACCTGTCTCCAGAGAATGCCAATTTCTAAGCCTGTAAACACTGATAGTGCTATCTAATTCTGATATTCCACCTTTTACCATTTTTTCCTGTTAGCAAGGGCATATTTTCTCTTACTGCAACAAAAGTACAAAACCACCCATTGTTGCAATGTTATACTATCGACGGCACTCCCATCAGAGACCACCAATATTCATCAGAAAATACCATGTTTAGTCCTATAAGAGGCCCCACAACAAAAATAGCAGATTTCAAGCTCACCTAGAGCAAGCAACAGGTGACTACACTTTCAGAGCTGGCAGGTATACTGGCTGCATATTAGCTTTGGACAGCAGAACACGATGAGAAGGCAAAGAGGCAAGAGGAAAGACAACCATTAGGTGAACAAATACTAAATCATTTTTACACAAATCTCTTCTACAAAGCTGGAACAGGTTATGTTTGCCATGCAAACAAAATTTTCCTCAGTCAAGAAACAACAGTGCATGCATCATACCGGACAATGGCAACGGGAAGTGCATAAATCCACTGGCATGCAGAGGTGGCAAAAAATGGAAAGGACTGTCTTCAAAGAAAAAGCATGTTCCCAAGAGGTGACTTTGAAGGCAACTTCAAAGCTTACTTGACTGAGATGGGGAAATGTTGGTACTCAACAGGTCCAAGTCCAGGTGTGCTCCACCACAACAACTGAGTTCCAGCAGCTCTCGCCTGAAGGCTTCTCAGCTAACTCTCATTTAAAGAAGAGCACAGTATCTGTGTGGGCACACACACTCTCTGGCTTAAGGACAACAAAAGCCACTGAAGACCAAAACCAACACTTGCTGGTTTTGGCTCCTGTTTATCTGTGGACTGCTGTTTTGCTTTGTTTTTTAACTAAGAATTATGCACGCAGGTTGCCTGCAAAAGTCTAATTTCACAGCTTTCACTCCCAGGAAGCAGACGTGATGAGAGCCCTAGCTGACAGCCAGCCACCTAGTCATCTCCTAAACATCTGTCCTGTGGATCTGAGTGGAAAAAGAAACCAACAAAGTGAATCCCATCATACAATCTCTCTCTCCCTCCCTTCAAATAACACATAAATTAAAAGGCAGCTTTACTCTGCATTACCAGCATGACTCAGACAAAAACAAACCCACAATTACCGATACAAATGAGGCTGCATATTCAGACTAAAAATTACACAAACATTTTCTAAACTAGACTAAAACCAAATTACTGTATGAAGAAAATAATCTACACTGAGGTCCACGGAACACACACACAGACACGCACACTGTTTTGGCATTAAAACTCTGCATAGATCAAAGATGCACTTCAGTTATCAGAGCCCCCAGTGTACAGAAGTCCTGCAGAAACCCAGCCTCCAGCCACGGGACCAGGCGCCAGGGCATGGCGCTCCTCTCCACAGCCCTCGGGTCACTCGGCTGCTGCCCCAAACCAAGCACAAGGCTTAAGGAAATAGAAAAAAGTGAAAGATCTTAAAGTGAAAAGGTCTGTGACACACCCATACATATATATATTAGAAACTATCCAAGCTAAGACTCTAAAGGTTCTTACTTTAAGTCCATTTCCAAAATGCATTTTAAGTGCAAGTTGTGCTTTTTCATGTGCTTGTGATGCCACTATCACCATTTGTCAACTGCCTTCCAGCACTGCATGTGCCTCTGCACAGGAACAGCCAAGGACGAGATACTCCACTTGCCACTTCACAAGCAGGTTAACGTTTTCCAACTACTCTTAAGACCAGCATGGCAAACCTAGGGCTTACAGACACTTGGTTAATATGTGAGTCATCTTCAGCCGTGAGCAGAGTCCTGCTGGTGGCAGCCAGCTGACATACACTGAGCAAGAAGGGTTTCTGCAACAGGGCCCAGAGCAAAACAGTTTGCAGTGAGAGTAACAGTGCTCCCACGTCAGAGCCAAGGATGGTGCAGAAGCCAGTGCCACTGTCGTAGGTGCTCTTGGTGCTGCTGCAGAAACCGCAGTTACAGCTACAAAGTCCCCTTCACTTCAACAGGATGGATCTCCAGGACTGAACTTCAGTATCCAAAGGATGAAACGGAGAGCAAAAAGCACAATGGAGTCTCACGTTATTTCAACAGCATCACAGGGGAGGGGAAAACCCACCCTGCATTTTTAAACAATTTATTGCATAATGTCATGATATGTGACTAAATACATTTCAGGCTACAGTGAGGACAAAAATCTCTAAAACTGTAAGTACTGGCAATACCACATCATGAAAAGGAAAAGAATGGCAGCACTTAGTTAGAATCAATACAAAGTAACATGTCTGGGATTTTGTTTTGCCATTTAGGAAACAAAAAGTCTACACTGCAAAACAGCTAAACCCGAAGTGATGGAAAACGCTGGGATTTTGTATTTGCCTTCTTCCATCCAAAAGTCTCCAAGACACTTCATTGATGCACTGTTATCTGAATGCAACTTATTGCAAAGACAAGTGTCCCTGTATTTCTTGATTTGTAAAAGTCAAGAGATGTTAGGCTAAGTCCTGTCCCCTCTTTCTAGCAAACCCAGGGGGAGGGGGCCAAACTCCTCCAGATTAATTCTGAGGCTCTATCATTATTCCACAGGTGAAAAGACAACATATAGAAGAACTTCACATAAAACAGTTCCCTCTTATATATTTTGTTTTAAACATTAAGATAGTGCAACTTTTTAAAACACATTTATCACAACACAAATTAATTCCTTGCATTCATCTAAGTTCTCAGCTTTAAACCTTGGCACACAAAACAGGAATTTCATTTCATATTGAAAAAAAATCCACACCCCGGGAGAAAAAAAGAAGCAAACTGGCCAATTCTTCCCCCGTCTGGCGAGCAAACCCACCTTCTTTCTTCTGCCATTCAGTGAGTATAGAACAGGCCGCACAGGCCTCATTTCTCTGCTAAGTTAACTTTTAGAATTAAATAACTGAAATAGTTTATTAAAAAAAATAATATACATCATACCTACAACCCCCCCCCAACACCCCCAACCCAACCAACCCAACGCCACACCTCACTCCCTTCCTTCTTTTCCTCATCCATTAATCCGGTA
>JBAFWW010029048.1:0-23637 GCA_036873685.1 Agapornis canus
ATTTTTTTTTTTTTTTGTTTTTTTTTTTTTTTTTTTTTTTCTTTTAATCATGATGGTTTGGGCCTCACTACTGGAGACACATGCAGATGAAATTCATTATTTTGAATTTGCAAGAACATCTACTCAGTTAACCACTACTACCATGAATGTACAACAAAAGTTGTCATAGTTGTGAACCTGTAAAGCAAAGTCCGTGGTTGCTCCATACACTTAGAGAACTGAATCTACAATGACAGAGTCTCTAAGAATGAGATAAATGCTTTGTCAAGACCTCAAAACACCTCTGCCTCATTGAGTTTTACTCATTTTTCAAAAGATCAAGGAAGCTAGGTAGGTAGGTTAGATGATGCATTATCACACACTATAAAAAGAGCACCAATGCATTTGAATTGTAAATAGAGAAAATTCAGATAAATTTACCACCATTAAGTTCTTTGATCTGAACTTTCTGTCTCTTTGTATCTGAGGGCATGAAGCAGAACTAATTCATGTAAAAGGCTCATTCCAACCAACTCTCTAGGTACTGGGACAAAGTGACTGAAATGGTTTTATGCTGTCTTGACCCCTTTCTCTGGGGTTGTCAGAGCCATTACTGTTCCTCCAGTAAATAAGAGCTGTTTGGCTGCCTGTTGCATCTCAGTGCTCAGACATGAAGCTAAAAATAGATGGAATGTGGTAGAAATCCATTACCTTTACATCCTTACCTTCTTCCATGCCTTTTGTCTTCCTGTTTGCCATTCCACATTCCTTACACCCTTTCCCGCTCTTTCTGCATTAGGCTAAAAAAACCAAACACAAGGAGTAGTCAGCTTTTCATTTCTGCAAAGATTTATACTGCATTATGACATATATCCAGATAGTAAGCATTCCTAATGAGCTGCTGAATAACATGAGGTATAATGATAATTATGCTCCAGAATCACAGTATTCATATTTATCACTTACACCTGTCTCCAGCTACAGCTCTTAGAAACTGATGAAACATGTACAAATGCTTTTCAGATTCTTATTAAAGAAATATACACAAATTTGCAGTTAAAAAAAAAAATTAGTAATTCACAATAATTTAAACATTGAATTATATAGTTAACATATGAATTGGGTACCCACTAGCCGTTTTTGAAAGGAAATCTAGTAGAGAAATCAAAAATAAATTCAGTGTTAGGTTGGTATTAGGAAAAGTCATCTTTACCTTTGGATCAATTAATATTTTGTAGAGTCATCACCTGTTTCTGCCTTACCCCAAGTACTTATAGGGGTTTACACTGATCTCCTTGCAGAACTCTCAGGTAGGCTTGTTGGGGTTTAAATGCAGCTGGTAACTAATTACCACACAGTTGCTCACTCACCCTTCCTTTTTCCCCCTCTGCAGGCCACATGGGGTGGAGAATAGAATATAAAACCCATGGATTGGAATAAGAACTGTTTAATAACTGAAATACAAAAAAAAAAAAAAATCAACAATGGAAATAATAATGATAATGGGAATAACAAGAGGAAAGTATATAAATCTAAAAGGGAAAAGTTGAAAAAATAACAACACAAGTGATGCACAACACAATAGCTCATCACTCGTCACCACCCACCAACCAATATTGAGCCAACCCGAGCAGCAATTGGTCACTTCCAGATAATTCTCCACGGTTTATATACTGGGCATGACACACTATGGTATGGAATACCCCTTTGGCTAGTTTTGGTCAGGTGCCCTGTCTCTGCTCCCTCCAGGCTTCCTGTACCTGTGTCAGTGTACTCACTGGCAGAGTATGAGAGACTGAAAAGTCCTTGACCATGGTAAGTGCTGCTTACTAAGACAAACACTGGGATGTAATCAGCATTGTTCTTAGATTAAAACCAAAACACAGCACTATACAAACTACTAGGAAGAAAATTAACTCTATCCCAGCCAAAACCAGGACAGGGCTGAACTATGTAACCTATGGTCCCATCTAGCTTTCCTTTTGCGTAAGTATTTCTTAGTGTGAATATAATGTAGAGGTAAAATGAACATACCAGCAAGAAGCTGACATTTGTATTATTTTTCAAAATTGCATCCAACCACAATAAACATTAATTAGTTCATATTCATTAATGATCCATATTGTAGGTGGACTTTGTCTGAATAAATTTCCTCTTTCTCAGTGTGTAAAGTACAGTAAAATATAGCAAGATCTAAGTGCCATTTGAATAGAAACACAGGAAAAAAGAAATCAGAGGCCACTTACTGTACGTTTGACTGTAGAAACTAAAGCCTGATAGAGAAATTTTATCCAGACCTCACTTTGAGTCCTAAAATGTATCAGGAATTTTTGTTAACAAAAGACAAGTTAGTTAGAGGTATGGAGCCCCTCTCCCATGAAGACAGCCTGGAGAAAGGAATTCTCTGGGGAAACCTTATGTCAGTCTCCAGTACGTAAAGGATACCTAAGACAGCCAGAGAGGGTCTTTTTATAAGATCAAGTAGTGATAGGGTAATGGATAATGGTTTTAAGCTAGAAGATGGTAGATTTGGACTAGACAAAAGGAAGAAGTACTTTGGTGGTGAGCCACTGCAACAGATTTCCCAGAGCAGCTGTGGCTGCCCCATCCCTGGAAGTGTTCAAGGCCAGGCTGGATGGGGCTTTGAACAACCTGTTCTAGTGGGATGTATCCCTCCCCATGGCTGAGTGGTTGGAACTAGATGAGCTTTGAGGTCCCTTCCAACCCAAACCATTCTGTGAGTGTTCAGAGAAGTAATCCTAGCTCTGGAGTAATTAGGGAAAATAACAGTAACCTTAAGTCATCGCTTATAAGCATTCAAATTGTGTCTTGTAATGCATATAGATAATACAGTTTGTTTTTATTTATTTTTTTCCTCCAGGCTTTCATAAAGATTTATAGCCCTGAACAAAGGGTAGAGTTTTGGGGTTTTTTCTTTAATAAGGATGGTACCCATTAATTCTGTGTTGTCCACAGAATTAGAAAAGAGGCCGAGTTTGTATCAAGGATGTTTTATGTTGCATAATGTGAGGAGAAAGTTCTAGTTTAGAATTGTCCTGGTTGCAGCTTTAACAGTTAATTTTTATTTTTTGTTTTTCCTAGTAGCTGAGTTACTGTCTGGGCTTAAACCACGACAGGAGTACAGGATGTGTGGAGTTAGGTTGTAAAATGCCCTTTGACGATTCCGAGGAAAATATTTTGGAAAGGGCCTTGACGTTTGTTTTAAAACAGAGACCTGAACGGAGAAGCTCCATTTCCTTTTTGTATTTCTGTGGTATCTTTGTTTAGAAGTGTCACTCTGATAACATTCAGAGCATAAATGTTTTTTATAAGATGTTAACAGATTGGTTTGGGTTCTTTCCCTTCCCATCCCCCAACTGAATAGTCTTGCTGGTAGCTTGCTGGTGTATACAGCATTAAGAGTATTTCAGAATAATTTTTTGAACCTACCCACTTTGATGTCTTTTAAATCCAGTTTAGCCCACAAGTATGATTGTATTGGAGCAAAACTGTCCATCAGATACAGCCAAGTTCGTTTGATTTGCATCTGCTCCATGCTCCTGTCTCCTCTGAAACACAGTGATCTTCTTTTGTATTTCAGACTAGTCTAAAATTGCTCACATGGGCTGGTGTCATCTGCTGTTTGATATGGAATGCATTTGCTCAGCAAGGTAAGTCACTTGATTTCATTGCAGTAGTTTCGTGTTCCTTTAAAACTATATTTAATTAGCAGCTACTTACGTAAATAACTATAACATTCTTTGACAAGTGCTAATGGCAATATGTCAGTCATAGCTCATGTTAATAACCTGTTTGTAGATAAAACTTAGTTTAAACAAACCAGAATGGAATAAACTAAAATTCTGTTGGTTTTGGGTGCGTTTTTATAAATGAAGTGACTGATTTGTGTTCTTTGCTAGGTGGGAGTGACTGCATAAAAGCTAACGCAAAATCATGTGGTGAATGTATACAAGCAGGACCAAACTGTGGTTGGTGTAAAAAAACAGTAAGTCTTACAAAGTTCATTGTATGGTTTGTTTTTTGAGATTTTATTAAATTCTTTAAGCGTATAAAAGTGTTTCTTTTCCCTAGTAGTAGTTTCCTGTAAGTCTTCAATTTGATACTTCAAAGTTCAGATGCTGTGATTTCCCTGATTTCCTGATTTGAGTATAATTGGTTTTCACAATGTGTTTACTTCTCCTTTTGTAAACCTTAAGCGTATACAGACCCTACAGGCTGTCTCACAGTTATTTAAAAACATTCCAGCATGGAATCTGTCTGGGTACGCATAATTATGTTCTTCCACTGACATTAGAGTAAGAGGTAATTTTAGGCAGACATAGGTGGAGTAGGGGAAGAGACTGAAGGTTTTCTTTTATAAAAGAAAGATGTTCAAATTTTAGTTTTTTGTTGATGGCAGACTTGGGGTGTCAGAGATAGGTTTGGGTTTGCTTCAATCTGAGATAAAAACAGTGTTTTCTTATGTAATTAGAAATCAAATTCAGGAAATACAGAATGTAGAATAATCTCAAACTGTGTGATTTAGCCTGTATATGCTGAAGTGTCTTCTTCAAGTTAGAAATAGAAGAAAATGTTTCCTACTGATTGTTTTTAGTTTGTTACTGAAAACTGGGAAATTTTCCTGTTTCTTGCTAGAAGATGATGATGTATATTTAGCTCCATATAGTACCTACTTACTGTTTCCCAAAACAGCTTATTAACTTCAGACATTAAATTAAACTGACTAACTTTAGAATTTGGCCTTGAGCTATCAGGTCCTAGTCATCAAGAACTGACAAGCTGTAAGATATATTTATTTATATTTATTTTTTTTGGGGGGGGGGGGGAATCAGAACTGCCAAGTTCCTTAATAAGAAGCCTTATTTATTTATATTTGAGTTTAGAGGGGTTTATTTTAGACTCAAGGTAATGGTAGTTTGTTGTTCAGTACAAACTTACATACTGATTTTGTTCACGTATCCTTACTTCTGGATTCAGTTTCCCCCAGATAAGAGCGGTCTGCTTTTCCCTGCTCTGTCAGCATATTGCCATTATTTTGTTGTGGAGTACCAAGGTACACTTACATAATCTTTAATAAAGCCATTCAAAAAAAAAAAGGAAGTTAAAAGGGAGGATAGTTGCCGAGCAGATTGTACAAATAGGTTAACTGTATAGATTAGTACATGCAGATGAAAGCTTTTTCCACCTGCTGTCATTTTTAGAGTAGCTGATTTAAAAGGATGTTCAGCTTCTGTCAGAGGTGACATGGGGCATTTTGTTTCTTTCATCTTGCTTACCCTATTAGATATAAATAGATGAATATTCCTGGACTAAGTAGTAGTCGCTGATGTGTTTAGTATAATTTGAATATATCTCAGGACCGGGTGTTTTATTAATGAACTTAAAGAAGAAATAGAGTAATTGTAAAAAGTGTTACTGTGAGTAGAATATAACAAATAGCTGTAAACTTAATCCTTTTTGCCTGCGTTTTTTAGGACTTTTTGCAAGAAGGAGAACCAACATCTGCCCGATGTGATGACTTAGCAGCACTAAAGAGTAAAGGCTGTCCCGTGGAAGATATAGAAAATCCCAGAGGTAGCAAACAGGTGCTTGAAGATAGGGAAGTAACAAATCGTAAGATAGGTGCTGCAGAGAAGCTGAAACCAGAAGCCATTACACAGATCCAGCCACAAAAATTAGTACTGAAACTAAGAGTCGGTAAGGACAATTTCATTCTAGTGTTTGGATGATTTTTCTGTCACCACCACATCTGTGATTTTTGTTTTGAATGTGTAACCTTTTTGTTACAGAAACTACTATTGTTCAGATAACCTAAATGATAGCAGAGCCATTCAGGTCAGCCCCAGGTGTTCAGATACTCCAAATACTGTTTGATTTTTATGAAGGTTAGATAATACCACTTTTTCCCAATAGAACTTAGGAGAAAATAGAGACAGCATGGATTGAATATATATCAGAAAGGCAAAAATGGTTTGTTTTCCATATTTTGTAGTCGATGTTCTACAGTGTGGCCTCTCAGAATGAAAGTAGAGGAGCCTGCAAAAACTTTAGAGCATTTCATTTTCACTGAAGTACTGCTGTTGCCTAAAGCATGTGTGCCAGAACTGAATCGTTTTGTAGTTATGCAAGATTTTTGGATTGGTATTTAAAATACTTTCCAGAGGCTAAAGATGTGGACACAGGACTACAGAAAAGAGAA
Organism: Agapornis canus; assembly: GCA_036873685.1. Lineage (NCBI taxonomy): Eukaryota > Metazoa > Chordata > Aves > Psittaciformes > Psittacidae > Agapornis > Agapornis canus. The sequence continues at coordinate 6,200 of JBAFWW010029048.1, forward strand.
CAAAGTAGTTGTGTACCATTAGCAGCTCCTAAAGAGAACTTTCTTTTAAAGGGGGAGAAGGGCAGAACAAGGCTAGTAGCTCATGCAGTACTGGAGTATAATGGAGATTGTCCTTAAGGACAGTTCCTAGGAACTGCAGACATATTGAACAGCTACCTTTTTTTTTTATGTGGAATAAGAGCCTGTACTTGGGTTCAGCTGTTTGGAGGTGATTGCCTTAATAAATGCAAGATCATCTGAAGTTTAGCAAAATGAGGAGAAGAAAGGAAAAGAAAGGAAAGTTACTTGGCAATTTTGATATTACTCCTATTTATTTCTAATGTGACCTTTTCAGCTTCAAACCAAATTGCTCTTCTTTCTGTTGATACAAGTGTCTCTTCATCAGAATATATGAAGGACATGGGCAACCACAACCTAATTACTCAAAAGGTTATGGCTCTGTTTATAAGCACTTTGCTTGGTTTTAAGTTCCTTGGTGAAAGACTGTGTGCTTGAAGAGGGGGATATTTGCTTTCTGTTCAGGCTCTTTTAAACAATGGCTAACGAAAGTGTAAAGCTTTAATGTTTTGGTTGTTGGCCTGGGGTTTTTTTTGCATATGTGTGTGTGTAAACAGTGTTGCATAGCTGTATGATCCATATGCTATTCACTTTGCCTGTCTAAAGGTTTCCCCAGTTTTCTAATTTTGGTCATACTAAGCAAATGCTTGATAATTATTAGACAGACTTCAGCAGCAGTAACATCGTCATTTAACATCAGTGACTGATAAGGGTGGAAGATAAAATTTCTAATTCTATTCCTTATTTCATATATAATTAGGAAAAAAGAATACTTTTCCATTGGGGGTGGGGTGTAATTTTCTGCACTGTCTTTCAACATCAGGGTGAAACTACATACTTCTGTTGGCAAAACTCAGAGTCTGCGCTTAGAAATGTGAAGTTGGACATTTGAAATAAATAGTTCTTGAATACTTGTTGAACTGTGCATGTGTGGAATTTTTACTGATTTGTATTTTTGTTTGAAACAGGGGAACCCCAAACAGTTTCATTGAAATTTAAGAGAGCTGAAGACTACCCCATCGACCTTTATTATCTTATGGACCTCTCCTATTCTATGAAAGATGATTTAGAGAATGTAAAAAGTCTTGGAACGGCTCTGATGTTAGAAATGGAAAAAATAACCTCAGACTTCCGAATTGGTGAGAAAGATTTGTCTATCCCAATAAAAAAAAGGAATCCTTCCTGATATTTTTCGCATGATTACATATAAAGAGTAATTTATTTATTTATTTATTTTAAGTTACCAGTATTATGGCAGATGTTTCTAATAGACAGAACCTGTTGAGGAACATAAGAGTACTTGGTGTGAATGCCAGAAATGGAACGTAAACAATTATGAGAATTCTTTCTGATGTCAATTCAACTATAATGCATTTGCAATCTGTTGTGTCATAATATAAATAAGAGACTTCCATTCTTCAGCTTACAGGGTTCTTGTTGTTCTGTTTTAGGCTTTGGCTCTTTTGTGGAGAAAACTGTGATGCCCTATATAAGTACAACACCAGCCAAACTCAGAAATCCTTGTACAGGTGACCAAAACTGTACAAGTCCATTTAGCTATAAAAATGTACTCAGCCTTACCAGTGAAGGAAATAAATTCAATGAACTTGTAGGTAAACAGCACATTTCTGGGAATTTAGATTCTCCTGAAGGTGGATTTGATGCAATAATGCAGGTTGCAGTTTGTGGGGTAAGTGTGTATTGGTTTTCTTTACTGCTTTATTAGATTAAATTGTTTGAATGTAGCCATAACATTTTATACTGGCTGATGCTTAAACATGTAATCTCATGCCAGCAAGACCAGAGATTAGGCAGACTGCATGGAAATGTGCATTTTGTCTTCTGTGGAGACCTCTAGTGAGTGAATGAAACTGGAAAGTAAAGTGCTGATTAGAGGTCGTGTTCATAGCAGATAGATGCATTCCAAAGTACAGAGTTTTTGAAGTTAGATGCAGAAGAAGAGTCAAATTCTGTGCAAAAACGTATGAAATCCTGAGTAAACAACTATTCACAAATTATTTCAAAGCTTTCTATGCTGCTTGTAGCTGTTGCTTCAGTACAGTTCAGTGGAAGCTGGACAGGGACTTTAACAAGGGCATGTAGTGATAGAAGGGTTTATGGCTTTAAATTGAAAAAGGGCAGATTTAGATTACATATTAGGAAGAAATTCTTCACTGTGAGGGTGGTGAGGCAGTGGCACAGGTTGCCCAGAGAAGTTGTGGCTGCCCCATCCCTGGCACTGTTCAAGGTCAGGCTGGGCGAGGCTTTGAGCAACCTGGTCTAGTGGAAGGTGTCCCTCCCCATGGCAGAGGGGTTGGAACCCCTCTATGATTCTGTGAGTGTCTGTCCTGTCTGTTTGGGCCATGTAGTAATAATATAGAAAGGGACTTTACCTGCTGGACTGATGTGCCCTATTTCTACAACCCTGTTGACATTTAGATACTCTAGTGAGAACTGACCAAACCAAAGTACATCTCAGAATATTTCTTGCCTTTGGTGAAAAACTTGCAACAGATGTTTTGGACCAGACGATTAAATGCAATAGTTTTTAAGGTTTGAGTGGATTATATGATTTCCATGATGACTCTTGCAGTGTGGCTTCCCCTGAGCCTGTCTACATTTGCATGCGTTTATTTCTCAAGTGTTGTCTCCAATGCTCTAAAGTAAATTACTGCAGAATACCAAAACTACGTTTGTTTGTTTCCCAAGGAGCAAATTGGCTGGAGAAATGTTACACGACTACTAGTGTTTTCCACGGATGCTGGATTTCACTTTGCAGGAGATGGTAAACTTGGTGGAATTGTTTTACCTAATGATGGGAAATGTCATCTGGAAAATAATATGTACACAATGAGCCACTATTATGTAAGTCTTCACCTCATCTTCTAGGGAAACTAATACTTTGTGATGCTTAAGCTCAAAAAAACCTCATAAGGTCATCTTGTATAGTTTCAGAATGCTACATCTTGTGAACTTTACCCATTTACTTCTGTATTATATCAAGGGACCTTAGTTAACTAAAGCAAATATACAGTAATTAATCAAGTCTTAATTGGAAACTTTCAAGAAATGGGAACTTTCACGCTGTGATTTGTATTGCTGGTTTTTAATGTTTTTAATAATAATTCTACACATCCACTGGCAAGCTTTAGAGGCGCTGTCCCCTTGTTTTACCATTTCCAAGTCTTTGTGTTCAGAACTAGTGTACCATTGTAAAACAGAGAGCTCCTTGGCCAGCTTTTTTTAAGATTGCTTGAAATCTTACAATGCAAAGTTTATGGTGGAAGTATGCTTAACAACATTGCCTGAATGGTTCATTGATAGGTAGATCAGACAAAAGGGGAAAAGAAAAATAAACACAGTTTATTTCACACAATACAGTAAGCTTTACAAAGTTTGTGTGTTCATAAATTCCTAAAGTTAAGTGAATATTGGTCAGTATAAACTTCGACTTAGTTTTATTTCACCTAATTAAGAAAGTGCAAAAGTAGTAGTTTTCAGAAGTCATATGGAAATCTACAAAAGAGAGTTTTCTGAGAACACTGAGATTAAGGATATACGTGGCAGAGAATATGATAAAATTACTATGAAAAGTTGTGATAAAACCTGTGAAGATAGTTGTGAAAAAACATCTTTTCAATGCATGTTTGTTTTCAGAGGTTTTGTTTTTGAACTGTGACATAAGCTGGCTAGTTAGAACTCTTATGTATGTTTCTAAAGGTATTCATGGTGTCAAAGTCTTTCTGATTGTTTTCTAGCAATTTTGTGTCCAAATTTTAATTGCATTTTATGCTTGATTTTTACAGGATTATCCCTCTATTGCTCATCTGGTACAAAAGCTTAGTGAGAACAATATTCAGACAATCTTTGCTGTTACTGAAGAGTTTCAGGCAGTTTATAAGGTAAAGATAAATAACACACAATTCTGGTCTCTACTATTTTCCATCAGACTCTAAGACTGACTCAGATTTGCTCTGAAATCATTAAAATTATTTAATTTGAAATAAAAGTTATTATGAAAGTGATCATGGAATTAGTATCTTGCTATTTCTGGTTTTATTATTGAGCCTTTTTTACTTGTTCAAAACAATGCTGAGTTCATGTGTAATTTCCATGGAGAAAGTGCCCCTCCTACTTGCCCCTCTTTATCCTTCATAGGTAAGAGGGACTGGAGAACATACTTGCAGTGCTAATTTTTGTGAACATTTTTACAGCAAAATAGCCAAGGGGAGTGCGGACACTGAATTAAGAGACATAGTCATAAAAGAACGTATTTTGTCCTATTTATATTCCTGATGTTTAAAATTAACTAAACTGCTGGATGTGATTGTGAAATAGGAAATGACTGGGTGCAGAAGATGCATATTTTTCCTTGCTTTAACCGAAGAAGGTGGTTTGGGGATTTTTTGTTTGTTTTTCCTCTGCTTTTTTAAACTTTATTCACATTGCAAGTTTTTCTTTTTCATTAGAAATCACCTTTTATCTGCTTGTCTTTTATGCACTAAAAGTGTGGTGCTTCTCTAAGATCATGAAGATGTACAAGTTGACCACATACAAGATAAGAGAAGGTCTTAGTATTCTGTTACCAAATTTGACATGAAAATGCAAAGGAGATTAAAAGATTGGATATTTGTTTATAATCATAATAATCACCGGCAACACCATGGCCTTGTCTTTTTGAAGTACTTGATCTTGACTAGTTAATTCACTGAAGCATTATAGCACTTTACAGATATTTGTAGTACAAATTTTACTTTGTTCCTTATAAAAGCTGTAATTTTCCTTCTACTTTTGTTAATATTGAAAGGAATTGAAAAATTTGATACCAAAATCAGCGGTGGGAACACTGTCTTCAAACTCCAGCAATGTGATTCAGCTGATCATTGATGCATACAATGTAAGTTCTGAGTTTTATTTTTGTTGTATTAATCTTCTTCTAAGTTGTTACAAGTTTTTAAGAGCAGGGGATACTCCAAAGTGGATTTTTATTTTTAGTTTTCTACAAAATAGTATACTAAACTATTAATATACCACCATTGCAGTAAACCCATGTTTAGATATTCAGACACTATGGCAATAAGGGGTTAGGTGGCTAGAAAGACCCTCTTAAAGCCACTTAAAACAACGTTACAGATTAAAAGTTATCATCCATGTCTTCTTTTTTAAAAAAACACACAAAACCCCACACTTCTTCTTCAGCAGCTTTAGTTCTTGCCTTCTTTCCACATGGAGGAGAAAAGGGCCATTTTCTGGCCCTGCACTTAGGCTGTGCATAGTTGTATGATGTCTTTTCTTCAGGGGAATGCTTATGTGATTCAGGTCAAATTTAGCTAATGACTGTTGTTCTAGTCCCTTTCTTCAGAGGTTATCCTTGAAAACACCAAGCTACCAAAAGGAGTGACAATCAGTTATAAGTCTTTCTGCAAGAATGGAGTGAATGACACGCAAGAAGATGGAAGGAAATGTTCTAACATTTCAATTGGAGATGAGGTAACTTAAATTATATATGCTGCCACTCAAATATATAAAATTCATTTAAAGTGTCCAGTGCTCAGTTAGAGTTTTTTTTAACAATACAGGCAAAAGTCCTTTTATTAACGTGGCACTCCATTTATTTTTCTTTGCAGGTTAAATTTGAGATTAATGTAACAGCTAATGAATGTCCAAAGAAAGGACAAAATGAAACCATTAAAATTAAACCACTGGGATTCACTGAAGAAGTGGAAATTAATCTCCAGTTCATCTGTGAATGTCAGTGTCAAAGTGAAGGAGAACCTAATAGTCCAGCCTGCCACGAAGGAAATGGAACATTTGAATGTGGTGCCTGCAGGTAAATAGGCATTTTTGTTGCTTTTTGCAGAAGAAAAATGTGAGGAAAACCATTGTGCCTTTAATTGGAGGTTACTTGGGTTTATTAATTTTTTTTTTCTTTTTGGTGAAAAGACAAAAATTGGTTCCAGACACCTATTTTTCTAGGATATTTTTACATACTGCCTTATGTCTGCAAATAATCCCTATGCTGGAATTCATAGGAATTTGATCATTAAATTGGCAGTATTTGCAAGTCAGAATTCCAGTTTGGCCTTGAGTCAGTACTTTAAAGGATATAGGTCTTACTGCTTTTTCTGTTTCTACATTTAATTTTGAGTTCCATGTAATACAGCAGAATTACAGATTTATAGAGTAACATGAATGCTGACACTTTGTGATACTTTTGCAAGTATTCATACTGATCTAATTGTGTACTTCTAATGTGAGGTCTGTTGATACTGAGAAATCCAAAGGCTTCACAGTTTTTTTGGTAGGAGTTCCTAACCACATTGGTACCAATTGCTTCATAGTAGAAAAGACTAAAAAGTCATAAAAGAACCAGTTTTTGTCTTGGATGACATCCTAGTCACTTCTCTCTCTTTATTGTTATGGTTTTATTTCTATCCTTTTAAGGTCCTGTTACAAAATTTCTTCTAACTGTGTATACCTATAAATCTTTCTGTATATAGTTTTATATTATTCCATTATATATTAATATATTTATATTAATTTATTTTATACTTATACTTTGAAATGTCCTTTATTGCACATCACAAGGATTAGATTACACATGTACTCCTTACTACGCAATATTAAGTAGAATTATCTCTGTAATTACACACAATGAAAGCAGAGCAAAATCTTAGAGTTTCAGTGAAGACTGGTTGAAAATCAACCTAGTAAATCAAGGTTTAAGTCTCCCCACCCCTTCCCCAAAAAACCTGAGCAAAAATTAACTGTTTCCTTTTGGAAGCCCTTGAGATGAGAACAGTAAGAGCAGAATGGAATTAAAATCTGTAGGGAAACAAGATCCACGACTTACAGTACAGTATTGGTTCCTGCTCAGTGAACTGTAACTGAAATAAAGCGTAGCATTCTCATTCCTCATAGATTAATATGACTTACTAGCAATAAAGTGAAAGATACTGACTTCAGTCTTCGAGGGGTTTTGGTGTAGGATGGACTGTCTGCCTGGTGAAGGTTAATGCGGTGTTTGAAAGACTGAGGTATGGCCCCCTAACTGCTTAGTATTCTGTAAGTTGGGGAATAAGCTACTTTGTATCCAGTATTTATGGGCCATTGCTCCATTTTTTGCAGTCAGATTTTTACGTTACCCTGAAAAAGAAGAGATTTTCCTCTTTGTGTAGAAAGACTCTTAAACTTGGTATTGCTGTCACTGGTGTCCCTGTGGTTTCGTGCTGGGGAGAACAAACATGTGGGCAAGAACAGCCTTTTGCTTTTGCAACAGTAACAGTTTCCTGACAACTATTGTCTCTGATACCGCAGAACAGTTTGTCGGTCACTGCTGGGAACAACAACTTCCATTTGTTCATCAATACTGTAACCTTGATAATGGAAAGTGCTGATGCCTGAAGATCTCAGCTCAGCAGCTCTGCACATCATCTACTGTCCTGCCTAATTGCTGTTCGTGGGAAATCTCTTCATTGAAAGATGACAACAGCTACAGTGAACAATCACTGTCACATCAAAATAATTCCTGTTCCGTCACAGGGTTAATAGTGGTTACATGGCAATTTAGATAGAGGTGGTGACACATAGTTTCTTATCTGGAACGAGTAATCAGTTTTGGAGCAGCTTTGTCCAGTTTGCTTCAGCAGCTTCAAGAATGGCTATGTAGCTGTCAGCTGGAAATCTCATTTGAAGTTTAACTTGGAACATCACTTGAGAGAATACTCACTTCTATTCCTGTTCTTTGTGCTATTTTTGCAGTATTTTTATTGTATTACTTTAAAGTTTACATTTTCAGCTGTGTTTTTACCTTGCAGATGTAATGAAGGACGTATTGGAAGACTATGTGAATGTAGTACAGATGAAGTAAATAGTGAGGACATGGATGCTTACTGCAGGAGAGAGAACAGTACAGAAATATGCAGTAACAATGGAGAATGCATTTGTGGACAATGTGTATGCAAGAAAAGAGAAAACACCAATGAAGTGTATTCTGGAAAATACTGTGAATGTGATAACTTCAACTGTGATCGATCAAATGGTTTGATTTGTGGAGGTGAGAAACTACTTCAGTTTTCTGCACACAAAACTGGCCAGCAGTTGACAAATCCATCAATGATACCCTATAGAGTGATTATACTTAGCTTAAAGATCATAGATACTTCATAACAGAGATGAGAATATTCACAGGTTTAGTGATTGAAAACACATACATATTAATAAAACAGCTCTCTCTGGTCATGAACATACAGTGCGTTAATACACAGTTCACCTTCTTTGAATCACAGCTCCAAGAAGGATAGAAAGTGAACTTGACTTCTGCTGTGTATTACAGAATTACCTTCAGGTATTATAATAAAGAATGCTGAGACAATTGTCCTGAGATTATAAGGCTATGCTGTCTCAGTGTAACTGCTGCGTTGATAAAAAGAGGTAATGACCTCAGCTTACTTGTAATACAGAGTGCTTGACTCTGTGCTTGACAGGATACCAGTGAGATGTTGTCTTGAGACTACTCTGTAAAGTAGGTGAAGATTAGAAGTGCAAGATCCAGAAAAAAAACCAACCCTTGAAGTGCTTAGAACAAGACTGATGGCAGTTAATTCCCAAAATCAAAACCAGATTAGAAAGCCATTTAGCAGTTAGTGTCTTAAATTATTTTGCTGTATGCATTTCTGTCCTAAAACTTTCGTAGGCACATGGAAGTACCTGCTAGGAGTGTAACTGCTACTTCAATTTTTATTGTGATACAAAAATAAAACTGAGAAGTCACTAAACTTCAGCTGAATTATGAGAATATCTCAACTGTTTGATTTGCTCAGAATACAGTATTACTCACCTGCTCTACAAAGGATAGGAGCAATGGTGGTGGTGTTCCAAATATATAGTAACAAGTAAGTATTGACTTAAACACTTTGTTCTCAGTGGACGAGGAGAGATGTAGCCAAGGATGTTTACTTTTTATCTGAAAAACCCTTCTGAAGTTTCAGGTACCTTGATTTCTGTGTAGGGAAGGTAAGGAGCATAAAATTTGATGAGGTGAGGTCAGAAGTACGGCAGCTGAATGGTGGTGTTCTAGGGAGCCAGAGGTGTTTTCTGTGTTGTGAGGTATAAGTCAGTGCATTACTCATCTTTCTAGGTTTTGCTTTATAAATCTGCATAGTGAGAGATATGAAGAGAGGGGCGATTAGTTCCGTCTGTATGCATATAAAACTGTGAACTGAAGCAGTGTTGTAATGCTCTCCACCCAGGAGATACAGCCACCACATTTTACTGGTCTTGATCAGCTTTTCCTAGTCTTGTTACTGCTTTTACAGAAGGAAATAGTGAGTGCAGGACAGTGCGAAAAGGGGAGAAATGCCTGTAAGTAATTTTTTAAGGAGCTAAAATTTCTTTTGTAGCTCTTCATTCATTAGTGCCTTTATTAGTGCCTTAAAACTCCATAAGGGTTTTCTTTTCTCTGTATCTATCCTGAGATGGTAACACTTGCTTCTTACAAATGTTAAGTTCTACATTAGGCTTCATTTCACTGAGTATCTTTTCAACTTGCAGGAAACGGTATCTGTAAATGCAGAGTGTGTGAGTGTTTCCCTAACTTCACTGGCAGCGCATGCGATTGCTCTTTGGATACTGCACCGTGTATGGCATCAAATGGGCAGATTTGCAATGGAAGAGGAACCTGTGAATGTGGCACGTGTAATTGTACAGATCCCAAGTTCCAAGGCCCCACATGTGAAATGTGTCAGACTTGCCTTGGCGTCTGTGCTGAGCATAAGTAAGTACCAAGAAAACCAAGTCACAGCCTCTGTGCATTTGAGTTAGTGATGTTTATGTGTGCAGAATTTTTAAAACAAGGCTTTTGGTACCATGCTTTATTCCATCATGAAGTGCGCGGACATTGTATCATATGGTCTCTTCAGGCACTAAAAGATGTTGGGTGAGAATCAGTAATTACAAACAAAATATTAATACAGTATTTTGATTGCTTCCAGGTAGACTAATTACTTCTTACATTCTTTCCCTGTCGTATTTTGTTAGGCATAGAAATGTGTACATTATGTTAAATCAGTTTTAACCTTTTAGATTGACATGAGCAGGTTACAACTTTTCCCTATTTCATTTCTGATTATCAACAGCTTGCCTTCTGCAGAGCTGGAAGGAACATAGGTCTGTAATGTGACAAACTGTAAAGTCCCATCATCTTTCAACCTTTTGAAATTAATGTAACAAAAGTATACATATACAGTGCAATTTCCAGAACAGTTAAAGCTTCATCTAAGATTTTAGCTTAAAGTTTTAATTCAGAAATACTACTGAAAAGTCATCGACTGTGCTGACAAAAATCAAATCTAGATTTGTGTGGGCCAGTGACATTTGCACCCTGCTTTGGAAATCCAGATTTTTAGAAATGAAGCATTTTCTGCACAGAAACTTTGGAATAGATTTTTGTTCAGTGGCTGGGCTGATTCCTGGCTTCGTGCAGCTGACTTTAAGGCTTCCTTTTGCAAAGTCTTTTTCAGTATAAAAATACTGCTTAGTCTACTGTTTTCAATGAGTTATTCAGAGTGATTTCCTACTGTAAAGCTTGTTACTCGTGTTCTTTTTAACCAGTCTGTGCCTCAGATACTGTTTCACTATAAATATTCTGTTCCTACACTGCTTTCTCTGACAGTATTCATTTTCCAGGTGGAGGTGTTTGGAAAAGTTTTAGGTTTACTTTACTTTTAGAGATACAGGTATTTTTTTTCCTATCCTAGAAGTTTATGGATCATCCAGAGAAAGAGGTATTTATTAAAGGGGGCTTTTGTTAATTACTAGGTACATAAATGTTATGGCTAGTAAAGAGCCATGTCTTACCTTATTTTTTCCTGACCTTTATGGCACAAGTGTTGGATTTTTTTTTTTCTACATTTTCTCCTTTATGTTTCTTCAGAATAAATGCTAGAAATATTTCATGATCATATTAAAAAGCATTGCTTCTGATTTGTACTTTCTACAGGGACTGCGTTCAATGCAGAGCTTTCGATAAGGGAGAAAAGAAGGAAACATGTTCTAAGGAATGTATGCATTTCAACATGACACGGGTGGAGAGTCGAGACAAGTTGCCACAGCCTGGACAGCCTGATCCACTGTCTCATTGCAAAGAGAAGGATGTTGATGACTGCTGGTTCTACTTCACATACTCTGTCAACTCAAATGGTGAAGCCAATGTCCACGTGGTAGAGACCCCAGGTATGAACATAATGTTGCCTGCTCTCCCCTTGCCTTTGTTGTTAATTCATGCAATTGTATACTACAAAGTAGCTCTGGTTGATTTGTATGAGTTAGGTGCATTCAGAAATAGGTACCTATTCCCTGAGTGAGAGCTGCGGATGTCTGGAACTTGAGTGTCTTTAGAAGAACACAGGTCTCTCCAGATCTAGATTTGTCAGACCTTTAGGCTGACAGAAACAGGCTTTGTTTTCCAAAAACAAAGTCAGTCAGATACGTATATTTGTTAAAGCATTCCATGTTTCCACTTGACATACTCTGCAGGCTTATTTTATCCATCTTGTGGCAAGGCCTGGATGTCTGAATTGTGATTTATTTTTTTTTTAGACCAGGCTTGTACTACGGTTTAGAAGTAGTGCTGTTTCTGGGGCTTTGTTGCTTTTTTCCTTTCCTTTTCTTAATTATATGGGACCAGTCTTCTTACACACACAAAAACACCCAACTCTGCAAACTGCTTAAATTATTCATGCTGAAAGCCTTTGCTTTTCCTTAACTGAGGTACCTTCAAGAATAGCTCTGGAAAGCCTTTTGCATGGTTAATCCTTAATAGTCAGCTCTTCTTAATTTTGTTCAAGCTTCTGATACAAAACAGAGACCAAACCTATAGCTCAGTCAGTAATTTACCGTTTATTTACCAAGAGCAGTATTGGTATGAATTACTGGATGTTACATCGAACAGTGCAAAAATTCTGGTTTTGTACATTAACATTGTGTGATCCCGATTTTATAAGCCTGATAGAAAATACAGATCTTACTTGTGTGCTAAAAGATTTAGTGCTGTGTTCTACTCAAGGAATTTTCAGAATTGATCGTTTGCGTGTTCGTCACTTAACAAGGATCAATGGCTCTTGGAAATAAATACCACGTCAATTCAGAACGTTTTAAATTCCTTAAAAATGTAGTCTAATGGATAGAGGAGGATCTTGAGCCTTGTCTTCTTTTAGGACAAGTCAACACATGTGCTACACTTTCGAAGTCTGACTTTTCCATCATGGATAAACTTGTGTTGCCTTGATTAAGAGGTGAATCAAGCCTTCATGCACCAGGAGGGACCTGAATTTTGTGCCAGATGAGTGCTACAGGAACAAGCTCTGTTTGGTAGAGCTGTGTTCAGTGCAGTAGACATTTGTTCCTTAATGGTTCCCAAAAAATTCCTGTCATGTCCCTTCCCACTTCACTCACTCCTTCAGAGGCAGCTACCAAAATTAGGAATTGCAGTTTGGAAGCAAGCAGTGTTTCTTTTGACAGCACAGGAGCTGCATTTATTTGCTTTTCTCCTTCAGTCTGTGCATTGAGCTTTGCAAAAGCCCTTGTTCAGTTTGTGATTATTGAGAATTTTATATTAATTAGAAGGGTCAGGTTTTATTTTGGAGGATTATTATTCGCATGTCAGTTACCTTAAATCATTTTGCATCTATATTACTCTTTTTCAAACACAGTTTGCTTATTTTGAAAGTACATTATATTTTTATGCAAAGAACCTGTGAACTTTTTTTATTTTGAGATCAATTCCTGAGATGAGGAAATATCCTTTAAAAAAATCTCCAAGAAAGAAAGTTATTACCTATCTCTAGGTATTGCCTACTGACAAAAGCAGCCATCTGAGGTAAAATAAGGAACACTCTTTTTCTGCAAAGGTGTTGATAAAAGATGTGGGGACTGTTTTGCTAATCTGCATTTGTACTCCAGGTAGTTTATCCCTCCAACACCACCTTTCACTTGGAGCACTTGCATGCTTAAAATACAATTGCTAATTATTCTACTCTAATACTGTAGGTGAATAGCTCAAGTCACAATGTGTGGACTTCATCATTACATGAATTGTTTTATTGTTAAAATTAAACACAAATTGGAAGGATAGAAAAAAACTGGAAAGTTACAGAATGTACACATGCCAAAACTTCCATTATTTGAAAGGAAAATAGTATTGGCATATCTCCAATATCCAAAATACTGGCTTCATTACAAAAAGAAAACTTTAAACTCATCTGTATTTGCATTACTTTTATCATCTTGTAAAATCATGCCTCTGTGACTTTGTTCCCTAGAATGCCCCAGCGGCCCAGACATCATTCCCATAGTAGCTGGTGTGGTTGCTGGAATTGTTCTTATTGGACTTGCATTATTATTGATTTGGAAACTACTAATGATCATTCATGACAGAAGAGAATTTGCTAAATTTGAAAAGGAAAAGATGAATGCCAAGTGGGATACGGTAAGTCAGAAAGCTTTTATCGGCATAAAAGCTGCAGTTGCTGAGGAAGAATAGATGATGTTTGTCACATGCCTTAAGTGTTTCAGATTATATTCCTGCTTTTTGGCTTGTGAAGAAACAGAAATATCCTTATCTTAAGCTGTCTTTAAAACATGTTCTGTTTTACCACGAGGGGGGAGAGGAAACAATCCTCTTTTAGTAGTACCTCTTGGGTTAGAAAAGTGAGTAGTAGCTTCAGTTAAAATTTCAGAGAGAAGATGTTCTGATAACAGAATAGTTGAGCTTTGCAGTTCTATCGCCCTTAACAACCTATTGTTAAAATATTTGATAGAAGTTGAGTCACTTGTGTAGTAAGTGAAGAAGGTTTTGCACTTATGAAAATATTTCTACATGTTTAGTTGAGAGAATTCAGTAACTAGTCACAAAATTGTGGCTGGAACTAGTTTGTTGAAATCTTCCAAGCCTATATCAACAGAAAATTATGCAAGGGAACCAGGCCTATGGTCTATAGGCTTCCATAGGCTGTGGGGTCACTACCTCTGAGAAATCTTAGGAATCTGCTAATCAAAAACCCTTCCCTATGCTTGTATAGAAGTCAACACCTACATGTGCTTGATGAGAGGATAATTTAAAAAAAAAAAATCTCCTAGGAAGCTTTCATTTTTATTAAAGAAAATTAATTCATTCTGTGCTGGAAAAAAGTACTAACTTTATGCATAGCATGGTTTTTTCACTGATAGTTGAGACTGTTACTTTTCCTTTTTTTCCCTGTTGAATTATCCGACATTGACCATTTCTTTTACTTCAGCAAGAAAATCCAATATACAAGAGCCCTATTAACAATTTCAAGAATCCAAACTATGGACGTAAAGCTGGTCTCTAAGTCTCAGTTTGTATCTTCTTTCATTTTCTTCCTTTTTTCCCTTTGCATGTCGCTTCAAATTCGCTGTGTGTCACAGTCAGCTATCACAGTTTGAGCCTTGCTCTCAGTTCATCTACTGCTGCTTTGAGTTTGGGGTTCTAAAGAATGCAGCTTGAGAAGTTTTAACTTTTTTGGACAGCAAGATTGCTTACTTACTAATACCACCACTACTGGCTTGAACTACTCTACAAGTGATGATCTTTTTGGTGGCTAAGAGTGTGGATATCTATAAAAGAACAGCTGTTAGGTTTGACAAAGCTTTTTAGATTGTTGAAAGACACAGCATTCAGTGGGAGGTATTGTCTTCTATTTCTTCAAATCAGCAGTCAATTTGCTTAAAGTTGATGTGTTTGCAAAGGTAGTTTAGATACTCTTAAGACATTCCAGCCTATAAATATAATTTATTTTATTAGAATAACTCCAGGAACATTCAAAATAGCCTCACAGATTTTTCATTTTAACTGTTTTGGCATATTAACCTAGTATAGAACTGCCTGTATTTAAACTGTAAAATGCATATTCTGAAATTTTTACTGATTTGATTTTTAAATATGCATCTTATTTTTTTCCCCACATTTTTTCTATTGAAATGGGCATTATCACTGTCCTTGTAGCCCAACCGGCTTGGGGATCTCCATAGAAAAAAACATTAGAGAAGGAAATATTCTTGTCCTCTCTAGATGCATTTTCCCCCAGTTTCCTAGCCCCTCCTAAACTGTACCTGAAGACCTCATTTCTGTTTGGAAGTGCTGACTTCAGTTCTCTTCACACCCAACCTGCAAGGAGGAAAAGCAGTATCCAGAAGAGCAAGTCAGTAAATCAGAAGGGATGGATGGATGCCTTCTGTAGGCTTTGAGGTTGCACTTTCTGGAAGGCTTTAGGTGCTCTCCTTCCCTGAGATCTGCTGGGGAAGAAATAAAAAAGGGAGGATGAGATGGAGTGGGTGTCAGATGGGTGCTGAGAGATAAGAAGTACAGAGAACAGAGTAGAAGGAGGGGAATGAAGAAGTTGGGAAGGCAGCACATCCCTTTAAATATGCAAGGGATTTTTTTCAGGAGCCAGTGGAAAGGAAGAATCTGTATCTCTAATTTTATTCTGTTTGCTGCTTCCCTTTTTCAAAATAAAAATATATTGTAAAGGAGAAATGAGGGGGGAAAGCAGGAATTACAGGTATTTAAGCTCTTATATGTCCTCACTGTGACAATTCCAAATACTTTATCCAGCATTCTGAGCCCTTCCATGATGGAATAAACTTTCCTTTTCTCTTTGCAATCATTTCACTTTCCAGCGTGTCCAGAATTGATTGTAGAAGTGTGCATTTTGTTTGCTACACCGACCACATTCACCTAATTTCTGTTTATCTTCTCAGAGCTGATTATTCTGGGGAGGAAATGGAGTTCATGTTTCTTTCTAACATTTCACATAATCCATCTGTTTAAGACTCTTGTTAACTTTTCTTCTGCTGTTCACTTAGCTGTGTACTTCTTGTTTGCATGCAGGACAAGCATCTAACAAACCATACAAGTGTGTAACTCCCTTTCTGTGCTCCCATTCTCTGCCTCATGACTTTAAGGATCTACTGTTCATAATGCTGCCATTTTCTCCTCAAATTGTACTTGCAAGAATTTTCCCTCTTGTGTAACTGGAGAGATTGACTTTTCATTTTTGTTTCACTGAGAAGATGAAAAGTAGGAAAGTGTGGTTTTTTTAAACATGACTTTATCATTTTTGGTATTCAGAGGAATCCCAGAACTTTGAGGAGAGAGGGAGGTAGGTTTATTGGCCACTGAACAGGAGATGAGTATTTGCAGAATAGGTGTACCCACAGGAAGTAAAAGAAGAAAATCCTCCTTTTCCTTATAACTAAGATTTCCTGGGGTCCTTGGATTGTTGAAGTATCTTTTCATTTAGATGAAGAACAAGTTGTCTTGTATTGCCAAGGCAAGAAAGTCACCTGGAATCCCATTATAAGACAATGACACTGCAGTAGGCTCCCTCCAGGTGTATCCGTATACACAATGAACTATGTGCCGTTTGTATGACTCTTACCCCTCTTCCACAGGGGTCAAATGTGCATGTGGGCTTCGTTACTGCAGTGAGTCAACTGCAGCACCAGGAAGCTTGTCAGGTACCAGGTGCCCAAATACCTCACGAGTGCGGATTGTAAGAAAGATGGGAAGAGACTTTTTAACAGGGCCTATTGCGACAGGATGAGGTGTCATAGTTTTAAACTAAGAGGGGGGAGGTTCAGGGTGGAGATGAAGAAACAGTTTTTTATAATGAGGGTTGTGAAGCACTGTCACAGGTTGCCCAGAGAGAAAGTGGATTGCACCATCCCTGAGACATTTGAGGCCAGGCTGGACATGGTTCTGAGCAACCTGATCTAGTTGAAGATGCCCCTGCTCATTGCAGGGGGTTTGGACTAGATGACCTTTGAAGGTCCCTTCCAGCCCAAACTATTCTACAATTCTGTTCTATGGTGGTGTGAGTGACTTGTTGCCACAGTAGCCTTGCAGCTGATGCTCAAACCAGTTAGGCTGAATCAAGTTTCATTTGTCCTTGGCCTGCAGTGTAGCTACTGTCTTAGTGTCCTTTCATTGCTGTCAGTCCTTGATGTCTTCTCTGCCCATCTGATTTAGATTTGTGCCATTAAAAGAACGTGTACACCATAGCAGGCTGGCTCCTTCCCTCTACTCTCCCAGTCATGGTAGCTGATGCCCTCTGTCATCTCTATTGCCCTTAACCTTGGCTTTGCTTTGTCCTCAGATGCAACTTCAGTATTTATAGGTTAACAGATGGCTCATTTTATATTACTGCAAAATAATGATTGATATTAGTGAGAGCTGAAAATAGCAAGAACCAGCTCTTGAACAATGTCCATCATATTTGTCCATCATATTTGAAAATCATGGCAGTCGGGTGAAGTTCCCAAAGACTGGAAAAAGGGAAATATAACCCCCATTTTCAAGAAGG
>JBAFWW010029049.1:0-26543 GCA_036873685.1 Agapornis canus
AACCTGGTCTTGAACACTGCCAGGGATGGAGCACTCACAACTTCCTTGGGCAACCAATAGATTTCATTCTACTGGTTATAATGGGAGGTTTGGCACCTGGCGTTTGTGGAGATGTCCATAGGCAGACACCAAAACACCTTCCTCTGGGAGCAAATCTCATCCTAACATTTGAAGAGTGACGGAATGAATCTAGGCTCTTCAACACACGAATGAGGGCTGGCATCCAGGCTTGACTCCTTTTGCCATCCATAAGAAGAAGTAGGGATCCTTGGCCATAATTTATCTGATCTAATTCAGAAGTCTCCCACAGTATAAGACCACTCAAATGCCTATTCCCAAGAGACCCTGACAATACAAGTAACATCACTTACTTTGATGGAGCAGCTGATGAGGCCTCCCCGGTTGTGCACCTTCAACACACGCTCAAAGAGGAGGTTTCGCTTGGCTTCATCAGCAATGTAGTCCCCTTCGGTTAGGTCAATAGGTTCAGACACCCCACCAGTGAAGTCTACCAGGGCATCAGCTGTGTTGCCTCCATCCAGGGCCTCGTAACAGCCTGACAACCTGAAAGAGAGTGATAGGGATGGCATGACAACATTGGGTTGACATTTGAAGGGGCTTGGGACAGTTCTTGGGGCAGGCTGGAGAAAAGAGATCTGTAATAAAACTTCCAGTGGGTGAAGATAGCAAAGCAGGGTAAAACAGTAAGACCCATGCTGCATGCAGCACTCTTGCTGTCATGGACAAAGTAATAGGAACTTGAAATCTCTAGGATAGGTATTACTTAAACTAATATGGGGTTGGAAGTTCTTTTGCTACAAGAAGGGTTTTTCCCCTCACAATCTTTGTCTGTTTGAGATATATCCTACTTCCCTCCAGGAAACCTGTTGTTTCCATTGGTGCAAACCAACTGGTGAATGAACAGAGATGAAAACCAGGGTACCCAGGTCCCAGTTTGTCCTGCAACCACTCAGATACCTACTTGGCATAAGCTTTCTCCACCAAGGCACACCAGAACTCATTCTTGGAGTTGGAGTGGCAGTAGATGAGCTGGTTGTGCAGTGTGGGCAGGCGGTCATCAATCACCACGTCCAGCCACTGACCGAAACGCCAGAACTGGAAGTGAAAGATCCCCACATAGTTCTCAGGTTTCTCAGCATTCCATTCCTGCTCCTTCCAGTCGGGAATGACCTGCAAGAGAGGAGGCACGTGCACCTCAGTGGATTCGACTCTCATTCTGGAACTAACACAGGCAATATAGAGTCATAGAATAGTTAGGGTTGGAAAGGACCTTAACATCATCCAGTTCCAACCCCCTGCCATGGGCATGGACACCTCACACTAAACCATGCCACCCAAGGCAGGCCAGTCTGGCCTTGAACACTGCCAGGGATGGAGCACTCATAGCCTCCCTGGGCAACCCATTCCAGCATCTCACCACCCACCTCCTTCGACCTGCTGGTCAGGCTCCTTTCCATGCAGCCCAGGATACAGTTGGCTTTCTTGCTGCTCTTGTCCAAGTAACACCCAGTTGCACCAATCTGAGTGACTCTGTATGCTTATAGCCCACCTTGGGAGTACAGGCATTATCCAGGTGGTGAGTATACTTATATACATAGTCCATCCACTTGCAGTGAGGACAAAAGCAATGGAAAGAAGTGTAGAGCATTTTACCGTACTGAACCTGTGGGTATGATTCCACAAGTCCTAATGCCTTGCATTGAAAACTGAAGCTCCAGGGTAGATGTGTGTCTCATACAACTGTAAATACCCAAGCCAATCTTACCTGCAGTGCTCAAATCCAGATGCAGAGAGCAAGGGTGTAACTCCAGTGCAGAGTTAGCTTGTATTTATACTGGGATCAGTTTGCCCTCATACTCCAGCCTCCCCCAAAAATGTCAGACCTAGGCTATCGTAGTCTAGCAGCAAGCTATCAGGGTTTCATTTCAACCTGAGTTGGCAGTCTGTGGGACTCACTCTTGAAAAGACAGGCCAGCCAACCTGCTAATATTTCACTGCCATGCCCTAATTACCCTGAGTAATTCTCTGTTGTCTATTTATTTCTTTACATACTTCAAAACACCTAAAATGGCACTTTAATCCTGCATTTGGCTGCTCTGTTTTGCTTTGCTACAGTATTTGAGCAGCAGTGCCCTAAGGCACATGCCTGAACACAAGTTTGCTGGAAGTGGACATCAGCTTTCTAGTACAGTTGTGCTGGCTCATCTGTAAATTCTATAATTTGAGGAAAATAGAACTAAAACTGTTTAAAGTTTAGTGGACAGAAAACATCATGCAGACAAGAAGAAATTAATTTGATCTGCTGAAAGGTTTTGCTGCCAAGTATTTTTGTATGATCTGTGTTAGCACTAAGTAACTCCATTTGGAAATGGTTTTGCACACAGAATTGTTGTTTTACCATTACAAACAGCAGCTCTATGCTGGGGCACACAAATCCTGCACACATTCATGGATCAGCCAAGTAAAAACATGGCATTTCCCGAAGGAAATCTATCCCAGCATGCAGACTACTAAAGCACTACTGAGGATGCAGCTGCGTATGTCAGGCTTTGTAGAGACAACTCTCCCTCTGTGCTGCCGTAGCTCAAGCTGTGATTATTTTAGTAAAGGCACCTCCTTCATGTTTAGGCATCGAGTAATTTCTTCTGAGATGTTCTTCCATTAGAGCTGTCTTGAAGATCTGCCACTGTCTTTACACACCCGAATGTTTGCTGGGGTTTTCTGCTGGTTTGGCTTGTTCAAGTTCTCTTAACAGCTCATGGCTCTTCTGCCTAGTGTTATCCCTTAGATTCAGAAGTCTCTGCATGCAGACCACAGGGAAAGCTCGATACCTGTTTCATTCCCTTTTGCTCCCAGTGTTTCACCAGGCATAGGTTTAGTGAAATCTTTGTCATAGGATATGAAAAATTTATTGCTTCAGGTTTTGGGTTTTTTTTTGCTGTCGGATTGCATTGTAAATGCAAAACTGGCCTGGTTGAAGCTCAGGCAGAAATGATGCTCTGTTGTTGTCTGGTTGGGTTTTTGTGTGTGTGATTGTTTTGGGTTTTTTTTCCTTTCCAGTTATTTGAATTAGATGGAGGATGAAGGTTGCAGGACTGCAGTACTTCTGCAGCTGTATTGAAGATTATCTTAGGAGATAAGTTTGCGTGACAGGTGTGTAGAAAAGGAAGTGAACTTAAATTATTTTAAGCCAACCATGCTGCAGGAGAAGGATGGTGGAATGCTGCCTGCTACTGTTTTATCATCATCATCATTCACCCGTTTTGAATTTTAGGGCTATCATTTCTGCAAGGAAGGGTTCAATACTTTTTTTTTGACCAGTTTGCTTTTTTACTCCTGAGGATAGATGAAGGTATTTTATTCAAGCATCAAATTAATTACTTTTATGCAGAAGTCAGTTGATCAAAATGTGCTTATATGTCTTTTAATTTTACTTCTCTATCATCTAAGCATGCACTTATTGTGTGGTGTGGTGTGTTGTGTAAGCACTTGTGGTGTGTTACCTGTCTGATCTATCAGGGTCTTACAGAGAATCAGTAACTTGCCTTTCCTCTAACCTGAGGGATTTTGGCAGTTTCGACTAGATAGTGAGGCTGTGAGAAACTGATTTGCCTGCGCTTGGTATCACAGAACTTGCTAATGGTTTGGTTCTGGCTTTTCTAACATGGAAATCTTTGCTTGTACTCTCAGTATCCAAGAATTTTCCAATTTCCACGTGGTCATTTCCTGCCTTGGGTGAGGTGGGATATTTTATGAAGGTTTTATTTAAAAAATAAAAATGAAGACTTGGTAGGCAAAGGGGGTGCCCCCTGAATGCAGATGTGGCTGGGTTTGGTGTGATGTTTCCGAATACCTGGTGAAATCCTGCTTCTGTGAAGGCACAGCTTGCATATGCAGATGAATCTGTAATAGCCACTTTGTTACCATTCCCTTTTTAGCTCATGTACTCTGGTGTACTCCCCTAGTTATTACCTGTAACATACATGGTATTGCTGTAAGCCTGGTTTTACTGATATTCAGTGGTTGGAACAGAGAAACTGATGCAGCAGAGAATTTGGCATGGTCAGAGTACTGTGTTTGAACAACGTATAAATGATTTCCCCTTTTTGTTTGCTGTTAATAATCAGCCTGAGCAGTTGCATTGGACATGCTGTGTGTGAGAATGCTCAGAGACCTTGCTGCACCTGCAGCTTTGCTTGCATGGTTATCTGTATGTGCCATAGATGGAAATTGAACATCTAATTACTTCATAAGATTTGTGAACTGAGATTTAGAGCCTGCTTAGCCTCTGCTTGGAAAGTCCTTTCTGTGTGATTTCAAGTCTGCTTTTGTTCTCCTCAGGTCCTTTCACAGATGTTGTCACTACAAACCTGAAACTCGGCAATCCTACAGACAGAAACGTGTGCTTCAAAGTTAAGACCACAGCACCACGTAGATACTGTGTAAGGCCTAACAGTGGAATTATTGATGCAGGAACATCAATTAATGTTTCTGGTAAGCCATTCAAGCATATTTTTGGTGATCAAAGATAGCTTTTTCTAATCAGTTACCTTTTGGAAAGCTTTGCCCTTTTAAAGCGTTATTGAATGTTTGTAAAAGCAACAGGTTGTAATTCCATGTAGAAGCAACCATTTTGTATATCCTTACTTCCCTTATTCCTGGTCTAGCAGTAATAGGCTTGGTTTTATATCTTGTTTTGGAGGGGAGAAAAGGGAGAAATACATAAAGTACTTCTGCAGTTCATTAACAGCCTTAGCCAGCCTATCCAGACCTGTGCTGCTGCAGCCCTGCCTTCCCTGTGGGTTTATTTTTGTGCAGTTAGTTTGTTGCCAGCTTAACTTTCTGAACCAGCTCCCTTCAGGGTCGAACAGGTGCTTGGATGGGTACATAGAAGGAAGGATAAAACCCAGTGAGCTGCAGACACACCAGTCAAGACTGATGTTGGCTGTTCCTGAGCTGCCTAATGTAACCAATAATGAAAACATTTCCTTTCAAACCATGCTTGTGATGTGTTCCTTGAAGATGCAGTGTGCTTTGTTGTTAGAAATGTCAAGTGACTAAATCTTTGTGGTTCCAGAGGAAAAACTAATGTTTGTCTCTGAGTTAGTAGCTCTTGACTTGCCTAAGTTTTGGTAATGGAAAAGTTAGGAATGGCTTACTTTCAAAGCATAAAGAGCTGAGTATTTCTCATAGACAGAATGTCTGTATATTATTAACTTGCTGATGATAAATGCCCAAAAAGAATATTTTCTCAATGACTTCTCCAGTCCATGTTATCGATAAATAACTTCTATTGAAGCATGCAGTAGTGGCATGCTGCATGAATGAAGTCTGACTTCTTAGTTAAGAAAATGATTTCTGTAAAATACGTTCAGATTTGTTTTACTGTTTACTAAATTTTAATATTGTCATGGTAAGAAAAATTACTTACAGATAGGTTTTACAGTTTGCTGCTGGGCTCTTACCAACCTTTTCTAGCCTGGAATAAAAAAATTGGGGAGCTAAAACTACTGCTTGAAAAATGTAAAAATTAAGATTTTAGCTTTTTACTTAAAGTGTAAAAATATTTAAACTCTTCACCCTTGGAGAGCTTGCTTCAACAAAATAAAAATTGATCCTAAGTATACTTTGCACTGTAACAGTAAGAATCTCTAATCCTAATTTAAGTTTTCTTGTTCATGCCTGCATTGGCTCACTCATTGATCTGTTGTCTTTGGGATTTCTACTGTGTCAGTTCAACGTACATATGATTGCAGAATTGTGCTCTGCTTGCAGATAATCTTTGGACAATGTCACAGTGAGGAGATAACCAGTGCAGTGTGGTAGCTACAGGTGGGGCAAGCAAAGCTCTTCTGCTTCAGGAGAAGGCTAGCACGTACCCAGTAAGCTCTGAAATGCCTAGTATGTAAATGAGAAAGCTCTCCAGAGAGAAATTTTGATCTTTAAAACTCAGGACAGCTCCCCACTAAAGCTGTCTGTCATTTCTACTAGCTGCAGGCAAGCATATTAAATGTGTAGAAATCAATGAAGTGATAATGAAAATTAGCATGGTTCCTAGCTACAAATTATCTTCATGCTATAAAGATGTGGATTCTTTTAATCTTTCAAATGAATTTTCAGAATTAAAAGCTCACTTCCTTTGCAAGCACATAGCATGCTTTTTTGATCTCAACATCGAGTGTGTTCTTAAACTCCTGCTTGCAATGACCCTTCACTCTACCTTGAACAGAATATAGTATAGTAGAGTGTGGTATGAACCATCTTTTGTTATGCTACCAGCATGCCTGAATCTTACTTGCTTTTCCAGCTCAGCTCTTCCCAGCTGCATACCAGATAGAATATGGATCTAGTCCAAGACTTGACTTAAAGTATCCTGTTATGAGAGATAACTGTGCTAACCCTAAGCTATGCTTTGCTCTTGCTGACATAGCTTTGAAAAATTTCCCTTTTCTGATAACTTCATTTAGAGTGATTTATGATTCAGTTAGTTTTGCAATGGCTATGGTATATTTAATCACAAGTTCAGATTTGGGTTCAACATATTTTCATGCTGATAAAAAGTAAGTAATAATAACACTCCTAAATTGCCAATCCTTATATTAACATTATATTTTAGAATGCAGGTATTACACACTCATAATTTTTTAGGTAATAAGGTAAATGTGTAGATAGATGTGTAACAGATTTCTGGGGTTATAAATGTTAATTCTTAATTTACTAAAACATTCTAAACTGAAGCTGTTTTTATCTTGTGCTGTGGTTGAATTTGTCTTTCAAAGAGCTGTGTACATTGCACTCCTGGTAGCTCCTTTAAGCCACACTCTGGACCTAATCTTGGACTGTGTCCAAAAGGTGGCAGTGTCTGGTTCTGATTAGCAGAAGAGATCTTTTGGATAGGTGGGATCAAAGATGGGACTTTCATTAACTTAAAGAACAGAATATTTCCAGATTCACAGAAAGGGGTGAGATGTGTTTAAACTTTGCTTTGGAGTAATCTTGCTTAAGAACAGAGGGCTGATTTTGGAGTTAGGTGGGAAATAAATGAAAGTTGCATCTTGGCCCCTAAGTCCGTTATTTTTCAGTCATGTAATTCAAGTCTTGCACAGGGTATAAATACAGGACTTGAATTCCTCCAAACCTAGTAAATACTACTGATGAGAAATTATTAGAGTATCGTTAATTCAGTAGTAACTTCCAGACACTTTAACTGGGCTGTGTATACTATATGCAATCTGTCCTCTTGAGAATTGCTTCTAGCTTCTAACAGAGCCCCTGGGTAGCACTGTGTTGGTACTGCACCTTGTCTCTTAAAAAAATCAGTGCCTAAATATAATAGCATGAAGCTCTGGAACAATTTGTTAGTTTCGTAGAATATTACTGACTGAAGCTGAGTTTGGGGCAGCTGTATCTCCCGTGCATTGTAGTAACCAGTTACCTTTGTTGCACTCCTGTGAAACTGTATCTGCTATTTTGACTTAGGTATATGAGAGAATATTCTGCCTTAACACAGAGGCAGGAGTTGGAAAGTTATTCTGCTTTTTTTCTTACTAGTATGGTGGTTCATTAAAAACATACAGAATGCTAGAAAAGCTTGCTTTATTCTAGTAGAGTCTCAAATACTGCCTTCTCACACAGCTTTTCCTAACTATCAGGATTTAAGGCCCTGTCAGCATGCACTGCTTGCTGCAATGTCAGGTTTGTAGTCCGTGTTTTCACCTATTATGTAAAGGCATTTAATTTTAACAGCTGAGTTTATGTAACTATTGGAAAGTGTGTGTGTGTGCTGTCATCTGATTTCATTGGATTCACTGTGAACATACTTTGGAGAGTATTTGCACACATTCCATTTTTGTTAAACGTGTGTCATTTCCACAAAGATATCTGATTTTGTGGCTTCCAAGAGGTTGAAGTCTGAATAAAAGGCATGAATGGGTTACAGAGGAAAAGTGAAAAAATATAAGCCTATACTGATGAGTCTGCAGATATAGGTGTTTAACGAGAGAAGAGAGGAAGTACAGATGGTACCATCTGTGCACACTGTCCCACTGAAGACAACAGTCTGAACATGCTTCCAAAAAAATGGGGAGAAGCTGACATTAGCCTTAGGTTGCTGTCAGATATCCTTGGAGGGGAGTTTTTAGTGTTTTGTAAACTTGCCTGGTTTTGGAAAGGCAGTTTGTTGCCTTCAGGAGGGTGCTTCTGCAGCTGCTCTTCTTTTTGGTCACAGCAGGTCTGCTCCTTTCTCTAAGACACCAATCATCTCTCATCCACTGCTGCAGCCCCCAACTCTCCCAGGGCAGCGTTGTTTCTGTAGCCTGTTCCCCTGGGCCTCCCAGGCCTAGATGGCACCTGGCAAGGTTTGGTTTTGTCTGCTTGCTTTAGAAGAATTTATCTTGATATTCACAGATTTGACCTATTTTTGTATGACTGAAGTATTTATAAAAAGAACTATGTAAACATGGAACAAATGTGGAATGGTGCAGTGGATTCTGCCTGTTTCTCTGGAGATGAGTGTCCTTCCCTCAGCTCCAGCAGAGCTGATCAAATTGCACCGTTGATCCTGAGGCTTGCTCCTGTAGCTTGTTGGGGTATTTTATGTAAAGGTGATCTGAATGTGGTAGATTTGATCTATCCAGACCATAAAAAATTTCAGGCAGTGCCATTTGGGAAAATTATCAGTAAAGCTAGAAAAGAAAAATAGATTCATAGGCTATTGAATGGGCTACTTAAGAGTAAGTAAACAGTGATGTGGTAGATGGAAATGTAATAGCAGAAAGGTACTAGTGACATTTCTTGAGAATGATTCCTAGTACTAATCTTGTTTAATGCTTTTATAAGCAATTCTGGCACAAAGAGTGCACTAAAATCCCTGATCATGATGCGAAGTTGGGAGGCTGAAGAAGGTACACTGGAGAGCTGGGTGTCCTTGAAGGCTACAGTAAGAGAAACAAAAGATGAGTTTAGTAATAGAAAGTGCAAAATCATGCACTTGGAGGGTAAAATACTCCTGCTATAATTGCAAGCTTCTTAAATGAAGGGGGTTGGTCAGCGTGACCAGAATGCTGACATAATGAGGCTGGGAATAAGGCAAATGTAGTATGTACAAACAGGCTGGATAATGGAAAAGAGAAGAGGCTATGAATGCTCTTGTCCAAGGCACTAGTAAGATTTCCTGAATGTGTCATGGGAGTAGCTCATACAGAGGAGTTGAAGCCAAAACAGGTGCAGGGAATGAATGGGGAGCATGGCCTGGAGAGGACCCACTGAGTCTGGCTTGCTTAGTTTACCAGAAGGCCAAGAGTTACTGTGATTGATGTCTTGGAGTGTGCCAGAAGTGCATGACTCTTCCCCTTCCTTGATATTTAAGCAGAAGGGCAGTATTGGTCTAGGACCAAGTAAACAGGCCATTAATAATTTTAGATGGAAACTAGAAGAAGGTTGCTGATGATCTGAGCAGGGAGACCTTTCTGTTCCTTCTACTCTTGAAAAGGAGTGCCAGATCCTAGCAGGCGTTATGGGTAGAGTTTAGCCTCCTTCCACCTTCCTTGCTTCAGATTCCCACTGTTCCTTGGGAAAGCAGGTTTGCTCTAGGAAATCAGAAGAGTTGAATGCTTTTGACATTGTTATTAACATTGCCAGTAACTGTCCTAGGAAAAGGAAAGAGCATTTTAGGTGATCAGTGCCTAGCCTCTGCCATCTACAAAGCCTTGTGTAAAATACTAGGGGTGTATCAGCAATGTGTGAGAAAACTGCTATGCATTTCTTTGGAAACACTTGAGCACAGGATGTGCATATCGTCAGTCCTTTGTGTCTGAATTTTGACAACACTGAATGGGGTAACAAGTATAACCTGTGTTATTCCTCATTCCATTGGGATCTCAATGACTTTACAGTCTTTGCTTGTGGTAGAGTATTTCTGATGCTTTAGCTGGAGGATGATCAGTTTAAGGTGGTTGAAATACATACATACCCTTGCCTCAGGGATGCTGGTGCTAGCAAACTTGAAGTTCATGTTAATTGTTTTGTTTCTTAGAACTCTGGGTTCTGATGAAAGCTGGTCAGGAATTTTTGAGATGACTGATTTGAATAAGGCATTTTAGAGGAAACATTCACTTCCCACATAGTTCTTGTGTAAGATATGCAATTTCCAGTCAAAACAACGGAGCCATATTCACAGTAGCCAGTTCTTCAGCTATTATGGCAGTTACATGGAACTGATCTTTCTCCGATAGTGTGTGAATAAACGTTGAAATGGTTTGTCTTCCTCTTGAACAAAGTACATATTTTTGAGCTTCTCATCTGGCTTATAAGACATTTGCTGAATAATTTGTGTCAATGTGACTTTCATGTATTGATCTAAAAATACAAGTACTAACAATGTCTGTACTGTCAAGCCCTCTCTAGCTGCTTGCTCTTATGATTCAGTGAATGGAATTTAGAGCAGTGACTGTTTGGTGTTCAGGAATGGCTTCAGCACTACCACTTGGGAAATAAGGATTTTCAGATGAGCTCCTAGTTGCACTCAGCAAAGCAAACTGATCTAACTGCAGATCTAGAGAAGTTCCATAACAGTGGATAGTTTTAACTACTCAGTTGGATTTTACACATTATGTGGGCTTGGAATCAGTTAGGTGTCTACTACAGGGGTGGAAAACTTAACACTGCTGCTTTTCAGTGAGGCTTCATGCAGTTTTGAAACGTATGTGCTTCACAGTGTGATCACTTCTGTTTGGAAAAACAATTTTAAAAGCATCCTGTTAATTTGCAAACATTTCTTTTGGACTAGTGTTTGATTACTGAAAGGTGAGTTAAAAATGTATAATACTTCTTTAAAAGACCTCATCTGAGAATTTGCTGCCTTCCATCTTGTGGGGCTTTAAAAGTCACGAGGTTGTTGATAGCCACAGATTGTGTGCGTAATTAAGGGTAGCACATCCATAACATATTCTGCTCATTGAAGGAAGTGAATTGGTTTGACTTGCCTTCATCAGCAGTAAATGGGATCTTTTGGATATTGCTTTTCTATGACAAACCCCTGCAATTAGTGCGTGTGACTTCGGGCATATAATGTCAATGAAAGTAATCTTAATTCTTGAGCTGCTTCTCTTCGTAGTGATTGAATTGAGAGACTGAAATAGCTCATGGGTTGTGAAAAGTGAATTTTAAAACCTGCCACCATTTTTTATGTTAGCAGTAGTTGCAGTAAATGCAAGTTCATTTAAACTTGAGGGGGTGGTAGCTTTTTTGCAATATCTAATAATGAAGTGTATGTATATGAAATGCATAATTGTGCCTCATCAAGTTACTTTAACATGTTAGTTCTTTACCGAAAAAAGATGAGACATAGAAATTCCTAGCATCATATATATAAATTAATATATGATATACTTTATGCTATGTTATGTGCTATATAAATAAATTACATTTTAAAAAAGCACACACACCCCTTAAACCTCTCTGCCCCTGAACACAGTCATTTTCTCTATAAGCAAATGCTGGAATGTTTGTGATTTTCAAATGGAGAGAAATAGATTTCTTGCATGCCTTTCAGAGGCTAAGTTTATATCGCATTTAACCATAAACTTCCAGCTTTAAATTGGTAACAAACTTTCAGCAAATCATTTTTGGAAGAGAAATATTTGCGCTTGATAAAACAAATACCATGAGACTCTTAAACTCTGTAGAGGAAACATCCATCCTGAGACTTGAACCTCAAGGTTTAAAATGTTTGCAGTTGTCTCTGTAGTCTTTCTCAGGAACCGTCAGCAATACAATGAGTACAACTATTTAAAATGCCAGCTTGTTACTTCTGCCCCAAGGAGGAAGGAAAAAAGATGTTTTCTTGGAGGATATTTCCCTGTGTCCCAGAAGATACGTAAATGACCCTATTTACTATGAATTACTATTATTATCTCCCCATAGCTTGTGTATGAAATACTGTAGCATGATCAGCACTTCCAAAATTCTCAGACAAAAATCTCAACAGTCTGAAATCTGTTTCTCTCATCTTGAAATTTGATTTCAAAGTGAGGTTCCCAGTCCCAGTGGCTGTTTCAGTCATGATGTACATACAACTTGAAACCATCTGAATGTTTGTATTTCTCAGATCTGGTAACTATCACCAGTGCATGTGTGTATCAGAGCAATGTTAAGATAACGTATTTTCGGGTTTTTCTTGCAGTGATGCTACAGCCTTTTGACTATGACCCTAATGAGAAAAGTAAACACAAGTTTATGGTTCAGTCTATGTTTGCTCCAGCTGATACTTCAGATATGGAAGCAGTAGTAAGTATTGAAATGAATGAAAATGGATTTCTTTACAATTGTATTATTTTATAAGACCTTTCATTGTGTTGCTGTTGTCAGGCCACACTGGAATGATCCTTGAAAGCTTTGCCAGATTTCTGTCTCTACTTGCAAGGTGTTTTCAGACACAGTTGGTATCTGTAGTTGCTTCTTTAAGACAGTGCTGTCAGGATACCAAGCCGTGAAAAGAAAAATATTAAGTAGTTGTATTTTTTCCAAGTTAGTATTTTTTTTTTAGCAAGGACAACTTGAACTATATATGCTAAGAATATGAAGGATATATTCTAAGTCTGAGGCATGTTTTTATGTTTATGCTTCTACTCTCAGACTTGTCTTCCCTTGAGCAGCCCCTTTTCCCAGAAGGATGATTTCCAAGTATTGCTTTTTAGTTTATCCCTACCTATGCTTGTTATGGCCTAGGTAAATGAAAGGCCCTCACATATTTTTGTCCTGTGGATTGCAAATTAGAGTAGTAGAGGTGTGGAGGTGCTGAAGAAAGGAAGGGCAAAAGATGTGGAAATAAGGTGTCAGCAACATTAAGACAACTTGGAAGGGAAAAAACCAGTATGTTAATTGATGGCTTTTCCTGTAACAGCAAAATTTGCTACTGCAAGAAGGCATAAGGAGGCTTTCTCTAGTCTGGCTTTTGTTGGCTTGAGAGAATACTCAGTAGCTAGTGAGGACACAACAAAAAAGAAGAAAAGGCCATTGTTCTAAAGTGTGGATCTTGTGAGTGTTTGTATGTACATGTATTACTTTAAAAAGCCAACCCCAAAAACCTCAGTACATATGGCTTTTTTACAGGAATCTTTGCAATATGTATCATCTTTGGAATAGCTTTTTAAAGCTGCAGCACTCTGCAGGTTAAGCATTTCCTTTCTGAAAGAGATTTATGGAACTGTATTTGTTTAATGGCCTCAAAATAAGATCCAGTGGGGAAAACAGCAATAGTAATAAAATGTCTGCACCACTAAAAAGATAAGCCAGATTGCCTTTCTTTCTAAACCTTTTAATTTTTATGAGTTACTTTATACCAAGAAAAATGTTCCTCTGCTAGCAAAGAATGATTTTTAGGACCTAGGTAGCCCTTCCAGTTTTCCAGAGCTCTACAGACCAATATGATTTCTTTGCCTGTATCACTTTATCAGCTGTTAGCTTTGTTACCACTTTCCATGGCTCTTCCTATTCTGGATAAACAGGTGAGACAAATTACTGGAGTACTATAAAGCTTTCAACACTTCACAGGCAGCCAAGGACCTCGAAATACAGCTCTGACTTCAGCCACAGAAGATCTGAAGTACGATTCTGTTATTTAGGATGAGTCAAATACTTGCTCAGGTTCCACAGGGGTTAGCCATAATTTGACACCTACTTGAGATACACTGAGCAATACCATGCTACCAGAAGTATGGTCAAAGTGAAGAGAAGCATGTGAGAAATCCAGGATGTAAATGTGGATGCTTCTTGCTGTGTATCACTACTATGAATCAGTCTTTTCAGTTCAGGGTTACAGCAGATATTGAGCAAAGATTTATAACTGTTAATCCCTATTAAAAATATTGAAAGGGAACTTGTTTATGGTAGACTCCCTAATTGAAGGGGAGAGAAGGATAAGAGGGAAAACTATCACTTTCTATATGTAGCACATCTGTTATTATTTAGACATTGATCCTGAAAAATAAGGAGGAGGAAAACAAGGAGGGAGAAGAACAGCCTTTTAGTTCATACCAGTCAGGAAGAAAACCTCATGTAGAATTTGAAAAGCAGAAACTCTGCTGAACAAAGACTGCAGAACTAGCACTTACTGACTAGGGGGTTTGTTACCTTTCCCTTCCTTTAATGCACCCCTCCTTTTTTCTTTGTTTTGTCCCCCTAAATCAGGACCATAGCTCCCCCTATCTATGCTCATTACTCTTACACAATTCCCAGTTTTCTCATAAATTATCTGTGTTTTTTTTAATGACTACTTAGAATTTGTGTCCTTCCTAGTATCTGGTCTTTGTTTGATACCACTCAGTTACATGTTTGGTTTAATTTTTCATCATCTAATGGTAACATTAATGGTAACAATAGACACCTGTGGGGTTTTTGTAAGATGATGATATTTATGTCATACACTGCATTTTTCATCTGCCTCTATACTAATATGTTTAATATTAAATTAATAATAAATTATTCTAGTGGAAAGAAGCAAAACCGGAAGAACTCATGGATTCGAAACTTAGGTGTGTGTTTGAGCTACCAGCAGAAAATGATAAGCCTGTGAGTATTTCAAACTGCATGTTGAGTGTTTTAACATAGTACCCCAATAAATCATGTAAAATGGCATGTTTATACAGACAGCTATATAAGCAAGAGGTAGAACCCTCTGTTTCACTGCCTGGATGGCATCACCTTTTGAAAACACAGAATAAACTATTTAAAAATCTTAGTGATGCTTAATGTAAGGAGCAGCTAATTTGAACAATGCATGTACAACACTAGCACAAAGAAGTCATTTAGTGAAATATTGCAGGATAAAGAATATTCTTTTAAAAATTGAAAGGTTGTGATTGATGGTTATAAAGCTGAGAGTTTATCCTGGAGCAGGTGTAACTGTCAGCAATGTTAATTTGCCTGTCCAACACTCCCTTTTGCTTCCTTGATACAACACTGATTTTAGCAAATAAATTGGTAGAAAGCTAGTAAGGACAACATAACTGCAGCTAGGAGTTATGTTGCAATTAGCAGCTATAATATTGCAGGATATTTTTTTGTTAGGTTAATGAACACATTAATTTTTAATGGCAGTATGTAGTGTCAAATGTAGAATTGGTAATGGATTGAATACACTGAGAAATGTTTCCTAGTAGATAGGTGCTGAAGGCACAATTGTTCCACCTTGCACTGGGCACCTTTTAATTCCAGTTATGCCTTGTTATATTGTCATTAAGATGGAGAGGTGACAGCCAGCTCTGGGGAGAGAACAGAGAGGGAGCCACAGCACAGCAGGAGGATAGCTCCTGGCAATCCCTGGTTCCGGAAGGAGCTGCTTCTGTTTGTGCCTGGGGAGGGGAAAGGTGAGGAGAGCACTAACACTCCAAGTTCCCACTCACATTGTATGACGTGGGTTAAGGATATTTCCTGTATGCAGGGACTGAAAAGTCGAGTTCATTCTGTCTGCACTTACTGCTGTTGATCTGGTGTTTTTTGTGAAACAGAAATGGGAAGTAAAGGTTACAGAAAGAAAAATGTTGTTTTTATTTCTTTTGATACAGGCACGTTTCAGGTGTGCAAAGACAATTTTACATGATTCTCCTCCTAAATATCAGGTGTGTGGTGTGGTGTTAACAACTAACCAAAAATCACTCTATCCTTTTTTAACAGCATGACATAGAAATAAATAAAATTGTATCCACAACTGCAACAAAGACAGATTCTTCTGTAATGTCTAAATCAATAAGTTCTTTGGATGACACTGAAGTTAAGAAAATAATGGAAGACTATAAGAGGCTTCAAGTAGAAGTTCAGAGGTTACGGGAGGAGAATAAACAGTTTAAGGTAAAGATACTTCTTTATTTTTTTCCAGATTTACCCTTTTCCTGAAAAAGAAGCTTCCAGCTTAAAGGTTTGGTTCCCTGACCTTGGCATGATATCTAATATTCTAATGTAAATTAAAAGATAATTTAGGTTTTTCCTCTATAAACTGAAAGTGTTGAAATAAATGCTTCTTTGAAAGGGGCATCCAAGTCATGCAGTCAGAGATACTGACTGGATAGCAAACTAATTCATTCCTTCTCTTATTTTTGATTTTTTCCACCTGTTTTCCTCAGTCTGAAGCAGGCATTCAGTGTTGGATTTGGCCCTTTTCTCTCAAATTGATGGAAGCTTGAGGGCACTGTTGTGCAAATACTGTTTTAGTAATTGCACCTACGATACATCTATAATACAGTACAGTTAAAATGACCAAAACGAGACAGACTAATAGGAAATATGCTTCCTATCAAATCCAACGCATTGCTCTGAAGTCACGTAAATGGGAAGCCTTTAACACCATGCTGAGAAACTCTTTCTACAGCAGTTTCATTTGTTGTAAATGCCTAGATCGCAGATAACAGCACCAGTGAAAATCTGGAAATGTGCCTATTGGAGCTCAGTGAGAGGAACTCTGTTCTGGCAGCATTGATGCTGCTTGGGTTGGCTGATGCATAAAGAAATTCTTAAGACATTTGTAAACCAGTTTTGTTCTGCACATAGAATTAACAATGTATATGGCTGAGACACGACCTTCTTCTTGTATTCTTGCCCCTTTAAATTCAAAAGTGAGAAACACTGACATACTCTGAGCCTTTAGAATTCCACTTATCTGAGAATTTTTAAGGCTGCAGTAACTTTTATTATAGTTTTATTAGGGGTTTTTATGTATAGACTTGAGCCTTTTGCTTCAGTATCTTACACTTTTACACTATAATACTGTACCACATGAAGTCTAACACTAGTGCTTTGGCTGTATACAATTAGGTCACAAAAGTCTCATTTTGCTGTCTCCTAAAGTGCTCTGTATGTGTGTAATGGAGTGTGCTAACACACAGCTGTGCTGCACAACATCTTGTGTTATGATGTTGTTTTATCTGTTGTCTCATATATCTTGAGAGAGCTGTCAATCTCATACCAAGAATATATCCTAATTACTGTCATTAGTTTCATGTCAAAATGTCAGCATTAATATGATGGGGAAAATAGATTGCCCTTCAAATGCTGATAAAATTTGCTTGTGACATCTCACTAGGTGAATGATGAACATAATTGGCTTAAAGTTGCGTATTTTCCACAATCAATTTTAGTTACACTGAAAAGCCTTTTCCCCAACAGTGCTGTATTTGATTACAGAGCAGGAAAAGCACCTTCGTGCCATTCCCTCCATCATTGCTCTTGAAGATATGGAGCTCTGCAGATTTTGGACAAGGCTTCCTCATTGCTTCCCCTGTTACCTTGGTCAACAGGAGAAAACTTCCAATAGCATGTGGATTTTGCGCTGCTGGTCAAGCAGATAAAGAATTCTTTTCCTACCTCACTACCCTTTCCTTCTCAGGATTATTGAGGAAAATAGAGTTCTAAATTAGCTGTAAATTAGCTTTCACCTGTTTTATTATGGCCACCTGAAATAAATATGATAAGGGAGAACATTTAAAGCTGTCTTTCAGTAGAAATAATCAACATCTCTTCCTTCAGGAAGAAGATGGACTGCGGATGAGGAAGGTACCCCAGTCAAACAACCCAATATCTGCTTCTGCAGCTGCTGTCAAGGACGAAGGGTTCAGCTCCAGACTACTTGCTTTGGTGGTTTTGTTCTTTGTCTTTGGTGTAATTATAGGAAAAATAGCCTTGTAGAGGCAGCATGCTGGCAATTGTAAATTGGTTTGATGGTTCTGCCATATCATTGGATTAAATCTATTCATAACAATGTTTAAAAAAACCTTAATGTATGACATCTCACAGGTCTTGCCTTTAAATTACCCCTGCACAAATACTATGTAACGTAATCTAGAAAGTTTCAAATGTACAGTGAGTGGATGAATGAAAGAGATTATGCTTCAGTGATGAAGGGGGGAGAAAATCATAATTTAACACTACAATGGAATATTGTATATGTCATTTTAAACATTCTTAGACCCTGGTACATGTTGCTGGATGACCTCTTTTTAAAAAAAAAAAAAAAATAAGAAAAAAAATACAAAAGGAAAAATAAAAAAGGAAAAATAGAAAAACCTCTTCCTCCTCTGCTGGAGCTGGCCCTATTGGATGTTTGGAGGTGGGTTAGGCAGGAGGTGTTGATAAACTTCTGTAAAATAACGTTAATCCACCCTTCTGCTCATAAATTTAACAGTTTCTGTCAGTGTCTTCAACTCTGTGCAAGTTACCAATTTCTTGGCACTTAAATGAATCTTGAGAAACTGAAAAGAATTGTATGTGGCAATGCTGAGTGTGCTAGGCATCATTAAGAGGCATATATTGACTGGTATGACACTCATTTGCAATAAAGGTCAATGCCTTGTTCTCATAAAGGGACCAAGCTACATTGCTGTTGGTTCATTTAGTTGAATGAAATGTTATTCAGAGACGTTTAATGCATATTTAACTTATTTAATGTATTTCATCTCATGTTTCCTTATTGTCACAAAATTGACGAATAGTATATGGTATGAAAAGGCACCTGTTTAAAGCCAGTGACTAGAACTAAAAATTTGCTGCTGTAGTGATGCAAGATTCTTCTGCCTCCTGGTGTTTTGGGCACTACACCATTGTTGGGAGTTTTGATTATCTGAGCATTGGAGAAACAGTGGTCAGGAAACTGGTTTTGTATGTAAATAAGTCTAGGGGGTCAAAAACTATTAGTAGTAAACTAGTCCTATGCCGTAAAAGACCAATCTGGTTTGACTATGTAGCATCTTAAAAAAAAAAAGGAAAAAAAAAAAAGAAAAGAAAAATTAAATAAAGCCCCCAAATTAATGTTTCCTTTGTTACTTTCGTCATGTTCTCACAGCTTTAGAGGGGGGGAGGAAACTTAGTTCATGGCATAAGGAAAGCCTTGTTTGAGGATGATTTATTTTTTCTTTCCAGCCTAATCTTAAAATCCATCCAAACCACCCCATCCTGAGCCTGATACACATAAATGTTGGTCAGAGTAACCGTCCTGACTGCTGAGGTACAAGGTAAAAGGTAATGTCCCATTTTTCAGTTTAGCTGGGTTCAGTAGTTAAGATGCTTAGTAACATGTTCAAAGTAAGGTTAAGGTAATCTTGTGCTAAGCATACTTTTACTGCAAAATACATAGGCTGAATGTGTTGTAACATGTTGAACTTCAGTGGATGACAGCTCTTGAGCAGGTAAAATCCTTATATTCTTAGATTAGGTCCAAAAACCATCGGTAACAAGTTCTAATAGCATCTTTCATGGTTTAAGGTAGGTCTTTTAGAAGCGACTTCTTCATTATTCCTGTGTTTTCATGGGAAAACTGTTTAGGGTGCAGCCTGTCTGCCACACTCATTGACCTTTATATTTGTTCCAGTTGTGTCTCAAGGGTTTCCTGCTTTGCAAGTGCAAAGAAGTAAAATTTTATGTGATGTTTAATAAGAAAATAGGAGGAAAATAATCTTACTGGTGTGTTCAGCTTATGAACACAACTCTGGCAATACCTCCAGAAGGTTCAGCTGAAATGCGAGTGCCTTGTCTGCTCAGGATGGAAGTGACAAAGCTGTTCAAGTATGCCCGTAAAGGGCAGAGGAGATGGGAGATGAGCTGGAAAGAATGAAGCAGAGAGTTCAGTTTGACAAATTGGGCACAACTGATAAAGAAAAAGATGCTTTCTGGGCAGTAGAAGCTAAGGAGAACTTTTACATGACACACTTTGAAAGAACCTTTTCAGAAAGAAGTGGCATTGCAAAATCAGTTTTCATGGCTTTGATGAATGTATTTGAGAGAACCCGAACTGAAGGGAGTTGGAGGTATGCAGTATTTTTGAGGAGGCTGTTGTAAATATCTTGGTATCACTGAAATGTGTTACCAGGAAAGCTGAATTCCTAACTTGCTTTAAGCAAAAAGATATTGCCTCCTTTGAGAACCCATTGGTCTGCTGCAAAACAGCCTCAGAAGAGTTTGGGGGTTTGAAAAAAAGGCTGTATGCAGGGTAAAGGGGAAGGATTGAAGCTTGGAACTGCTCTCTTGTGAGTATATCTGTAATAATGTTGCAGGGCAGTTTTACACAGTTAGCTACCCCAGTGGACTTGGCTGGCACAGGCAGCTCCCAGTCGAAGGGGAAAGCCAGCAGAAGACATTTTCCTTCCAGCATTCAGAATTCACTTAGTGATCTGTGGCAACTTGGAACTTTAAATCATTTGTGAGCAAAGTCATCCCTGTTACTTGCACTCCAGGGTTATAAAAAGAGGTCGTAGAAAACACTCTCATGCTTTGCTAGATGTGTTACAAATGTGTGATCAAGTTGACCAGCAAACAGAGGACTGTAGTTAAGGATCTGTTGGCAACAGCTGTAGCCTGCAGTTGGGCTGACCCCTGCTATCTGTCCTATACAAGACTCCTAAATTAACTGCTCATCTTTTGGAACTTAACAAAATTCTGAGGTCTTTCCTCACCATTTCTGACAACGGCTGACCAGGCAGGAGCACTGAATTGTCAGGGTAATGCTTTTGCCCAGCTTAAAATGACTGATGAGTGGAATCCTTAGTATGTATCTGGTCAACCATATACTTCTGTCATACACAGCAGAAAGAAATCTAAAGATGTTTTTTTTTCTTGTGAGGTTCCTAAAAAGCTGGTCTGTAGGTAGAGTTACAGACCAGAGTGGATGGATGTTCTAAACCCACCTGGATCTTCTGTAAGTTGTTCCTTACACAGTGACCCCAGAGCAAATGTTTTCATGAAGTATTCACAGAAAGTGCATTATTCTGGGGGCATTGTGTATCTTCTGAAGTTATGCATGAAACATAGAGTTTCTAAATAAGATTGTCTGGTGTTCTTGCACAACACCAGATGTTAGAAAACTGTAACTGATACATAATAGTACAAGTCAATATATTCCTTAATCTAATTATTGTCCTTACTCAAATTATTTTAAGATGCCCAGTTGCATATACATTTATCATTAATTTTTGTAGGATCTGGTAGAGGCTGCTTAGGTAGTCTTCATTTTGTGGAGCTGTGTACTCCTGTCTGCACCCTCTGGCCAAATCTGAAATAGATATCTAAAATGTCTTGAAGCCTCATATTGGGAAATGAATGCAGAATGGTTTCTACTATTTTTATGTAGTTATCCACGTCTTAAAGCAAATACTCCATGCATGAATGATCAGAACTATTGCTCTGCACTGGCACTTGTCAGCTGTGACTGCACAACTGCAACAATTGCATATGTAAGCCAAGCACCCAGCTTTCAAGTTAGCACTGAATAGCCTTAGGGATTGAAGAGCAAGATAATACCAGGTGTGTCACATTGAGAGGGATTGGTGTACCAGAATGTAATTTTCTAAAACTACAGGATTGTAATAGCTTGGTGGTGGTATTCCATGTCCTGAAATGGCCTTTTTCTGTCCTGAAATGCTGTGAATGGGATAAAGTTGGAACCTCATTTTGCAAACGGCTGTAGTTTCTTCTCACCAGTAAACTATACAGTTTTTTTTTCACTGCACATGTAAAATTGCACTTCTAATTGTAATCTTGATCTAGCAGTTGGCGTATTTACATGGTGTGTATTTACATACACACAAAAATGGATTGTTGATGTCTTGAGATACTTGATGTTGCAGTTGCCTAATGAAAGAAAACTGTCATCCCTTTTCTTTAGCAAATGTGTATGACATTTTTATCTCTTCATCAGAACACTTCCTTAATTCTCAGGCACAGCAGTGACTTAACTGTAGTATCCTACATTTTTGAAACTATACTTCTCTTGCTCTACATGATGTCCTGAAATGCCATATCCTGAGTTCTGTTTTCTATATAAAGTAACTGAGAAACAACCACAACCAAAAATCCCTCTGTTTGAAATTAAAGAACATGTGAAACAAGCGTGCTGAACTTCATGTTTGTTGTGGCTGCGTTACAGCTGCAATAGTGCTTCACAGCAGCGCTGGAGCAGCCTGGGGTGGGAGAGCTGCTTTTTCATTGTTTGAAAATGGGTTAGATCCATTACCAAATCCTCAAGTGAGCAAGCTGAGAAGGGACAGGTGGTGAGGGAATTTCAGTTACATACTTGAGATTTTTTTTTTGGAGCCAGAAACAGTAATATAAAAAAGAAGACAGTAATCTCTAGAGGAACGAGATTAGCGTAGTGCTGTATGTGGAAGTTGCTGTTCTTTGTAATCAGATACATACCTACAGATTAATTTGCTAATTGGAAAACATTCATGTAAACCAGTGTTCAGGCATTTTACAAAGAAAACCATGTAGTGAGCAAAGCTGGTTGCTTGTAGAGTGAAACCTAGCAGTTCTTTGGATACATGTCATAAAAGGATGACAGTGGGATGTAATGCTGGTGTAAATCATCTGTTACTGTTAGATAAACAGTGGGATTTATTGTTCAAGCAGGACAGTGCTGATCCTTTGACCATGTCCAATTAAGATTTCTTTATGTTATGCCGGCAGCCTCGTGTATACTGAATCACTTTGTCTAACGGGTCAGTGCAAAAGTGACATTACTCATTGTGCTGTTATTAACTTCTGTTTTGACAGGCTTCAGAAAACAAAGTAATTGTATGTTTCCACTACTCATATTTGCTTAACTATAAAATGTGTTTGTTTTATTAATGGGTTGAATTTTTTTTTACTGGATAAATGTAGATTATTTTTTAAAATAACACAAGTACCAGCCAGAAATCTCTTTAACGTGTAACTCTACTGAGCGTGCACTTGCACCCTTCCACATGTACCTGCCATTTACTCCACCGGTTCTGTGGCATATTTGCTTTCACAGAACTGCTTTCACATGTGTATCTTGAAGAGTAAATCTTTAGAAAACTTCACTAAACTTCCATGTAGATCTTTTTGACTCCCAGTCCAGGCCTAAGTTTGTTCTGAAGCTTCTGCATGAGTGAGAACTGCAACAAGGACCACTGAGTCTGTGAGCACAGAAACAAGTCAGCTTTTCCTTGAAGCAAGCTTGAACTTTGGATCTTTCCTCCTATGATCTGTCATTAGAAAATGGCCTTTTCCAGATGGCAAAACAAAAGAAGTTAAGAAAACAAATGAATTAAGAAGAATTAATTGAAGCTGCATATTACAAGTTGACATTATACATCTGGCATTTCTGTTTATGTTTCTGCATTGGTACATTTCATTCTTTTTTAATAAGTTCCTAATTTTGTGATTTCTCTTTCCAACATTTTGAACTGAGGCACAGCCTGTAACATTGTTCCCAGTTTAGCTGTACTTCATTTTTTTCTAATCACATCTTTTTCTTCAGTGGATAAACTCACAAGATTAGAAAAGCCTCTTGAATTCCCTCATGTTTGAGTTGGCAGAGTTCCCACACGCAATTATCCACACACAGCTACTTTTAAAAGACCTTTATGAAGCCTGCACAAAGTCAAGCACTCAGAAGTTAGGAAACAGCAAAACCAAGTGTGTGCACTGTTAATTTGGCCACTTTTTGTGAGTATGAGGCAGTATCTGAGCAAGCCTTCAGTGCCAGGTCAAGAAGTGAGCTAAGGCTGCCCAGGAATTGTCTGAAACTGCCCTGCTTTGTGTGCCTGACTTTAAGTTCTCTGAACATACGTATAATTCGGTCTTTAAAAGCTGAACTGTTGAACTGAAAAAATGGTATCATGGTATGAGGTGTAACCCATGTGTGTGTCAGTATGGAATCCTTTATGTCCGGCTTGTGGACATCCATTCTTGACCTGAGCATCTGATGCAGTAACTGAGCTGAAGCAGCAGTATTAGCTTTCACATTTCACTGGGAGGCCACACACAAGTGTGACTGGAGCCAAAAATTTTTGCTTCAGTTCTGGGCCCAAAACAGTGTTTCTGTGAAGACTGCAGGCTGTCCTGCCTAATTCTTTTCCTAATCTATCCTGTTTGAGCTGTCAAATCTCACTCCATTCCCTCCCTCAGCCATTTGGTTTAATCCAAGTCATCCTTG
This sequence comes from Agapornis canus, assembly GCA_036873685.1. Classification (NCBI taxonomy): domain Eukaryota; kingdom Metazoa; phylum Chordata; class Aves; order Psittaciformes; family Psittacidae; genus Agapornis; species Agapornis canus. The sequence goes on from JBAFWW010029049.1 coordinate 23,960, forward strand.
TTCTTCTCTGCTCCTTGGCAAGGAAATTGATATTCAGATGAGTGTTACTGAATGAATTCTCTTCTCTGCTGTTTACTTTCTGTCTCAGTCTCTTTGTTCCCATTGCCCTTCCAGCTCTGCCTGTCCTGGACTACAGGCCAGTGGGAGCACTGGGTGGCTGCACCCAGGCTGCCCTTTGGCACACATGTCCAGGTTGGTTCCCAGCCCAGGTAACCACTCACCTTCCTGCTTCCTCTTTGACAAATCTGTTCCTTCTTCCTCTTCACTCTGTGTAGAGTTTGAAGCAATGAAGTCTTGTCATCCATTTCCTTTCTGTCTCCTGCTGTTCCAATGTGGGATATTTATAGCAAATAACAGGCTCGTATTCAGTGTGGATTGCTTATCAAATGAAGCACTGGCTCAATGCTGTTAATATATCCAGAAGTGATTTAATTCATGTGTGTGTGTGTGTGTTTTATTTCAGTTTAAGAATTATTAAGGAAATCTAGAATCCAGACTACATTCTAAGGTGATTTAAATGGTGGGGATGAAGATGGCTATCCACTAATGTTCGTTGTCTGTGTCCCAGACCTGTTTTTCTAATGCAGTGTTAGACATGAAACATGAAGCTATTTGGATTTGTCTTGTTTATGTCAGATACAGGTAAATGAATCGAGAACTAGGAGTTGGAATCCTGATGTTTGAGTGAAGTATACAGCCATGCAGGCTGCCAACAGTGTAACTGGTACTTCAAAAGTCCATAGATGAGCAAATTTCTTATCAAATCTGGTAGTGAAGAAACTAGATGGAAAACTGAACTAGATTTGGCAGGTTTTAAAGAGTACTAAAGGGCCAAAAGTCCAGTAATTTTGCCATCAGGAAGGGGGAGGGCTTTGGCTAACTGCCCACTCTGTTTCAGTGGTGAAATGAAGGAAAAAAATATCTGTAAAGTCATAAAACAAGTAAGAAAAAGGGACGCAGACAGCAATCAATTCAAAATGAGTTACATTGAAAATGAATGAGGAAAGCAGCAGCCAGAGGAAAAGAAAACTGTGGACTGGAGTGCTTGAGAGGCAGATAAAGAGCCGAAGTTCAGAGGAAATCTTTATGGTAGGATAAGGACCATTGCTAGAGGCAGGTGATACTAGTGCTAGTGATGATTTAAGAGAACTGGAAAAGTGATGTTGTTTGTTAGCAATGTTCAGTATTAAAAATGAACACATTTAAGTTCAGTGGGTGTAGAAACCTTGTATCAGTATCTGCTAAGGGCAGTCTATGACCTGATGAGGAGGAATGCAGAGGGGACAGGATGGCCCAGGCAGAGTTTTCGACCAGCTTGGACCCCAAGGAAGAGATGAAAAAGGAGATGGGGTGAATGAAGGAGCACAGTGTAAGTCATTTGATTGTTTTTCAGCTTTCTTTTGGATTAGAGTGAACTGAGTGTATTCCCCCCACCACCCCTGCAAAGCTTGATGTTGTCTGACAATCACATTTCAAAAGTGGGCATTCAAGGAAAGCCATAATGCAGTGGGGATGCTCATAGAAGGGTTCTGCTGGGACCTGACATGATTCAGTGGTTCCAGATCACTGCTGAAAACATACAAAATTCCTACTGATAAAATGTTAACGTGACAAAAATACCCATACCCAGGCCCACAGTAAGAGCTTCACACGTGTTCCAGCACAGTCCCAGGGTAAAAGACTAATGAGTAAGAATGTGTTCTTGTCTTTAATTACTGTTAGCAGTAAGTGATTATACTTGTGTATGTCTCAGCTGTGAGGGCTGGGAATTTTGGATGCAATTTGGGTATTTACATTTTAAAAGAGAAGCTGAGTAATTGGAATGGATGCAAAACAACAAAAAAAGATCCAGAAATGACTGGTGGAGTGTGAAAATGCCTTAGAGAGGCTGTGAGAGAACTCAGATGGCTGAGTTTAGCTACCAGAATTGAGAATGTCTTGATTACAGTGCACAAGTACCTTCACAGGGAGAAACTACTGAACACTGCAGCTCTCTGATCTTAAAAACAGCAACACAACACCAAGCACTGACTGGCAGTGGGAGCCAGGCGAATTCCAATTGGAAAAAGGCACAGATTCTTAAAGAGAGAATAACTGTGTAATTTAGGAATGTTTCTTCAAAAAACTGTGAACAGAACAATAAAAGTTATGATATTTATGCAAATAGCTTTTTCATGGCTTTTTTTACTTTCAGAAGTGTACTTAAGCATGGGAGGGAACAGGACAAAGAGGCTCCTGATGAGGCTTTCATAGGAGATGCAGTCAGCAGAGCCCACCTCTGGTGCAGAGCTGTGTGTGAGCATCTGAAGCCAGCTGCAGGAGGAGGTGGGACCGTTCTCAAGTGCTTGCTGCATACGTTGCATAAGTATGTGATGTTGTCTTGTCATTTCTTACATCATGTTAATCCCATCACCACCCTGAAAAGATCTGTAGTCTTGGAGGGGTTTTTTACACCATGTAGTATCTGAACACTTGCTTTGTAAATGAAAAACAAGACAGTATCCACACACAAATCTCATTCTTGAGGGTAAACAGAGGGCAGGAATTGGCTTCCTGCTTTTCCACCCACCCTCCAGACAGCAGA
>JBAFWW010029050.1:0-12263 GCA_036873685.1 Agapornis canus
GACATGGTTTAGTGGAGGTGTAGGGCATGGGTTGGACTTGATGATCTCAGAGGTCTCTTCCAACCTGGTATTTCTGTGTGATTCTGTATAGAGAAACACTATGTAACGGATCATTTAGCTGACTACACCATTAAAAGACACTCCTCTTCAAGCTTAAGACATAATGAGACAGGTGTCTGTACTACACTATTAGAAACCAAGGTATGTACTGGTCTAGGAACTTTCCTGTAAAACTCCAATTTAATTTTAATGTTTAAAACCTGAACTTAAAAGAATGCAATTCTTCATGGAAATTTTCTTTTAAGTAAGCTTATATGCACCAATAATTGCTATCAATGCTTATTAAACATATGGAAAATGAATTTTGAGTATTTTATGTGAACAATTATGATGGATTGAATCAGAACACTAATGACCCATTTTAAAATAATTTAGAAATCATATATGAGTATTAATAACTTGTCCTGGCCAACACACATATAGAAGCACAGTTTCACAAAATGCATTTTGAAAATGTTAATAGTTTGGGGTTCTTTTAAAGAATTAAGAAATAATGAGGGAGCAGAAGGAGGCTCCACAGTTGTCAGGACCCCCCAAGACACTCAGACTTCTTTCAGGTTTGAACTGCCACAATGGTCAGGGCCAGGAGAAGGCTGATGAGTATGTGAAAGCCAGAAAGTTTAAAGAGGGACTCAACTCTGCCTCAGACTTTATCGCTACATATCATTCTAGAAGGCAATTTATTTCATGCAAGTATGTTTACACAAGGTGTCTCTAGATGTAAAGTACATTGCCTGGAGGTTTGAAGGTTAAAATTAGGTTACATTGCAAGTTTTGAAACTACTGCTAAAAAGCTCACATATATGAAATGATGTTTATACATTCTTGTGATTACCAAATCTTGCTCTATGAACTATAAAAATGTAGCAAATTCTAAATGCTACACTGCTTAGTTTGCATTGTTTATGTAATTTCTTCATAACACTTAACTCTTGGAGGACAAAACAATGTAGCTATTAATACCTCATATGGTCAGAGGATACTCCAGCACTATGAAGCTTATCTTGCAGATGGACAATCTCTGTAGTGTATCTCTCTTCACTTTCTTTCAGCTGCTGCTGGAAACAGGACCGGAGGTGCTCCAGTTCTTGAGTGTGCTGTTCTTCAAGTTGTGTTTTAAGGTTTCCTATCTCCCTCAAACAGTATTCTTGAATGGTAGGATCTGAATGCAGGTAATTTGAAGGGGGGAAATAAATGACATTAACTCTCTCCAAAGTTAACAGCAGTGATGAACTGAATTATTATTGTGGTTAATATCTTCTTCTATTATCATATCAATTACTTTTCCACAAGAAAAATTATAACTTAATCTTCCATTTTTCAAAATTGCATTTGATATGGGTAACAGAAATTTAACTGTGGAAAGCCTAAAAAGACTAAACCAAAACCATTTCACAGATTTATCCTGAAATACTTTAGAGATTTAAGAAAATCATGTATTTTAAGCTTTAGTAAGATATTGGTTAAAATTTAAAGTAATTGTCTCTCCGAATATACATAGATTAAAACAAGCATATGCATCTTTTTACCCATTAGATCCTGCCAAGTGGTCTGCAGACATTCCTTTCCTGTTTCCCAATGACTAGGTTGCTCTTCTTTCCTCCTTTCTGAAGAAGACAGCCATGGTTCTTTGACCTGAAAAAATAACAAAGTAAATACAAATGACAACATTTTGTCTAGAAATGATGCAAAAATATTAACTGTAATTAGAAATGTATAAGAATTGGTGGCCAATGCATAAGAGATTGTAAGCAGTGTAACTATGTGTTTCATTTTACAGCCTGAATGACCAAGTATACTTTTATAGGCAGTTGATCAGCCTGTAAAAAACATCCACTGTAAATCTCAAACTCCTCTCTCTGAATATAAACTGCTAAGTCACAATTCCTCTGACCCCAAAAGCACTAGGCTTCCTCTCCTCCTTGCAGAGGAAGTAACTAATACCCTCTTCAGGCCCAAGATGCAGCTTTCACATACTCTTTTTTTTTGTCCCTGTACCTGTCATCAATACAGGACCTGCAAGCATCTCTAGCTAGAGTTGGCCAGTGTACTCTATGTAACACATGGAAGTACCTAACCTCAAATTTATTAATATAATTTGTCTTTAGGAATCCCAAGGCCCCGAGATCAGTGTAGACGTTAAAAGCAAGCAAGACAACCTTGGTGGAGGAGGATAAGATTAGGGAACAAACTGGACATGAACTATGTGGTGGTGGCTGATGGGATACACCAAGGAGTGATGAAGGAACTAGTCTGTGTTCCTGAGAGGCCATTCTCAATTATCCTTGAAAAGTCATGGTGACTGAAGGATTTCTGAGGACTAGATAAAAGCAGTCCTACCTTCAAGGATAGAAAGAAGTAAGATTTGAGGAACTACAGGCAAGTCAACCTCACTTTGATCTCTGGGAAGGTGATGGATCAAATAATCCTGGAAATCATTTCCCAACACATGAACCTGAGAAGATTCTCCATTTGGGAGCAGTGAATATGGATTTATGATGGGAAAAATCATACCTGACCAACCTTTTGGCACCAGCTCCCACTACATGCTCATAGCAAACCGAAGAAGAATGGGGATGGTGACTGAAAACTGGCTGAATGGCTCAGCTCAAACAGTTGTGATCAGCAGCACAGAGTTCAGCTGGAAGTCAATAACTAGTTATGTACCTGATGGGTCGATAGCAAAGCCAGTACTATTTAACCTTTTCATTAATGTCCTGGACAATGAGACAACAGTGCACTCTCAGCAGATTTGCAGACTATACAAAACTGGTATACACCATACGGTTGTGCTGCTGTTTCAAGAGACCTTAACAGGCCAGAGAAATGGGCTGAGAGGAGCCTCATGAAGCTCAACAAAGGCAAATGACAACACCTACAACCTAGAAAGGAACAGCCCTGTGTACCAGTACATGAAGAGAATGGACTGGCTGAAAGGAAAAGGACCCTAGGAGCCTTGGTGAGTGCCAAGTTGAACAGGAATCAGCAATGTGCCATTAGGACAAAAGTCCAACAACCTCCTAGGCTGCATTAGGAAGACCATTTCCCATGAGGTTGACAGAGATGATCCTTCCTTTCTACTGGTGAGACACATGTGGAGTGCTGGGTCAAGTGCAGTACTCCCAGTAGGAGAGAGAAACAACTATACTGGCATGAGTCCAGTTGAGGGTCACAAAGAAGATGGGAGGCTTGGAGCATGTGTCTTACAGCAATAGGCTAAGAGAGCTGGGAATGTGTAACCTGAAGGAGACAAAGCTGCCACTGGGTTTGTGGAGTCCTCATCCTTGGATACCCTAAAAATTCAGCTGGACATAGTCCTGGGCAATCCCCTCTAGCTGCTTGGTGCAAGTGGCTGGATTAGATGAACTCCCAGAGGTGCCTTCTAAGCTCAGCCACTGTCAGAATTCTCTGACATGGACAGCTTTCTCCATTCTACCAAATCATTGCCTTACTTTGCCACTCAACCAGGATACATAAGTATTTCAAACACATTCTTATGCTCATCCAGACGGAATTCCTGCAACAGAAACTTCAAAAAAGTATAAAAAGTTTACCTGTTTACAGTCCTTCATCAGCTGTGTTTGAAGTGCTTTCAGCCTACTGTATTCTTCCATTATCTTGTGTAGAAGTTCATCCATACGTTCTTGTACTGCTAAATTACACAGATAACCAGGGACTTAAAAAAATAAACAAGAGAGATATCAGTCATTTTCCCATGGATTTTATTACGGTGAATTGTTCATAAGTTCTCCACTAAAGAATTATTTCATAAACATTACATATTATTGTAAAAAGTGAGGCTCCTTCCAAATTTTGCATAGTACTGATATGTACGATTTTTTGGGTAGAGCTGCTACCTTCTAGAAATGAAGGAGAGGGGAAAAAAAACTACAGACCTACCAACTTTTTTCACCAATTTCCACTGTAATGAAAGCAACATAAGCAAATACTCATAACGAGAAACAAAAGTGGTTCAGAATATTGATACTGAGGAAGTATCTAAAGCAGCAACTTAGGCTTATTGATTAGCATCTGAACAAGTAATGGCAGAACTGCTAGACTGAAAAAATAGGTATTTTTAACCAGCATGATAGTACAATGCCACTACCTTGAGCTTGACCTCTGTGTACTGGTAATTCTACACTCAGTTGTTCTTTCACAGTAGGAGGTCTGTGGAAAATATCCTGCTCCCTACTGCCAACTTCTATAGCAGCTGAAGAATGTTCATTCTGATTGTCACACAAAATCTATACAACAAATGAAAAAAAGAAATATAGTGAAGAATTTTTAATTAATTTAGCAATCACAATTCAAAAAGAAAACAAGAGAAATAGTGGCAAGAAAGTAGCTTTTTGTGAACATTATTTTCTGTAGGAATACTGGTATAGACGTTCTGTTGAATTATAAGAACTTAGACAATGTTTAAAATTCCTGATAAAAGAAAAAAGTACAGAAAGACTTTTCAGCAAAAACATACGCACATATTTTGGAATTGTTATTTAATTTGGAACTGCTAAGTATTGAAATCTGGCAGTGAAAGTCCTCCTTGATTAATCCTGAAGGCAAATTTACGTTGTAAATGTCTCATCCTCATAGAGTTCAATTTTATTTAGAAGAAGGTTTCCCTATAGCAGAAATTTGTATCTTTGCAGAGACTACAAACCATCTTGCTCTTAAGTACTGAACAAGTAGGATAAAAAGGAATGGCAAAAGAAAACTCAAGTCATAAACAGACTGCCTCATTTTGTTGGTGCTATGTGGCCAGCAGAATAGCTGCCATATTTACAATGAGTAGACAAACAGAAGATTTATCCATATGATTTCTGAAGATAAATGATACTTCAAAAGAAACATCCTGCTCAGAGCACACAGTGGGATTTCTTTATGTAAACATTTGGGTCTCGACAGACAGCAAATTCAACTTAAGAAGTAAAATCATAATTTCTCCAAAAGCTCAACTTGGTCTCATGATTGCAGTGTTTTTCCCAGCTGTGAAACAACTAATGCCAAAGACTCTCATTCAGATGATACTTTCTGTGAGCTATCATGGAGTCCTGCTTAACCTCTCCAATGCTGGCTTTCAAGTAAAAAAGTCCTGCTACCCAGTTTTCAGAAAGGTTGAAAAAAGTCCAGGAAAGAAGGAAAAATCCTTACACCACCAAACCCAACCATTTTAAGTATTTAAGATTGGAAAAACATGGCTTATAATGAATGATGGAAGTAGATTAATTTGCCCAGAAATAAGTTTAATAAGTAACTTGAATCTTGGTCAAAAAGTACCTGTAAGGGCCATTGATTACTAGTATTCTACAATAAACAGGCAAAATAGTATTACTGCTGGCTGTTATTGGAATACAGACTAAAACTAAGCTTCAATTTTTGACAATAACACTGATTTACTGAAAAAATATAGAGAGCAATTTTGTTAGATTCTCAGGCACTTTTAAGTTTGTAAAAGATATTCTGCTGCAAAGAAAGAAATTACTATCTTATTGCAAACATGATGGTGATGCCCTGTGTGTCAATATGTGTGTGACATCAGACCACTGTTAAATCAAAAGCATATAGCCAAAGACATATAGAAAGAAAAAAAACCCCAACTTCTGAAGTTGTAACTATAAGACAAATGTTAGATAGAAGATTAAGTATAAAACAGCAGAATTGTATGGACAAGGATGGAAAAAAAATAACAAAACCTTTGCAATGTTATTTTGGGAGATAAGGTTTATCAGTGCCTATTTTGAGGCCAATGCAAACAGAAAAGCTGCATTGAAAACCTGTTAAAAAATATGCAGGAAAATAGGATGACTCACTGTACACACGATTTTTCATTTCTGAAATTTTCATTCTAAAAAAGGCGTTTTGTTAAGTCTTACCTGAGCAAGCCTAGAACATTCCTCAGTCACAGCTTCATTTAGCTTTTCTATGAGTCTTTGTGTAGATTTGACTTCGTCATCTATGAATACAAATTATTCATATTATTTTTAAACACTAGATGCACAACAACTTTTCAAAGGCCTAATTTCCTGCCCCAGTGAGGTTGCCTCTTCAGCTCTTAGAAAGGCATAGTGTTTTGTTCCCATCCTTCCTGTTCCATCACGTCCATTCAATTACTATGGTAGAACTGCATGTTCAAGAGGAGTAAGCGAAAAGAAATGGCTTTGTGCATTCGTGATCTTGACAAAGGTTGAACTTTATAGAAACATACTAGCAGACAAAGAACTTAATGACAAAAAAAAAAAAATCACACAAGGCCAAATCATGAGATCACAGAAAAAGCAGGGATAGAAAAGCATCACAACAACAGAAAAGCTCACAGATGCAGAACAGTTTCAAGAGATGGTACAATCTTACTTAATGTAGTATAGAAGTCAGTGCAGGAATTCAAAGAACTGAGAAAACAGAGCTGATGCATTTGCTTATTAGTTCAGTAAAGAATACAACCTTAAAGGTGAATCTATTATATAGTTCTTTATGATCAATTCACCTAAACAAAATAGCAAAACATGAGTAGCAATACTTCCTGTTTCCTGATACAGGAAATACTCCCTGAGTAACAGGCTACTTACAATGGGTAAACAATTTGGTACAAAACCACTTCAGCATCAAAATGATATACTGGACAGCTACATGCACATGTGCTTCTATAAAGACACTGTTTTCCGTATCAAGGCCCCATTCCCATAATTTTGGTCAAGTTACCTGTTTGTTGAATTTTCAAGGTCTGTAGCTCCAGCTGATGCATTTTTTTCAGATCATTCATCTCTTGTAGATGACTATGTACAAGTTCCTCTTTAAGACTGCAAAGTGCACTCTCTTTTTCTGCTTTCAAGTGCTCACGAACCTGGTCCACATGAGCTGAATAAACCAGAGACAGGCAAATGCGCTGTGCTTCCATCTGTAGCTGTAAATCAGTCTTTGAATAAAAAGACATATATGCAGTTTTGAAAAATCAAACTGTAACATAACAGCATGAAACCTCAACTTAAAATAAAAATGGAACTAAAAATCAAGAAAATTCAATACGCTTCAATTCCTATTTTGCAGCAATAAAAACTCAACAAATTTTACCCAGATGAAGCTAGAACAGTATCACTGCCAACAGAATAGGTTAAGAAAGTTCACTCCAAAAACAGGAAATAAAAAGACGATTGTTAGCAGACCTTAAAAACATTCATTCCCAAGGTTCTAGTATGAACTTTGGGGGATGTTATTCCTAAGTTAAACATGTTTAGGATATGCCAATAATAAGCTTTTTAGAGTTCAAGTTTGAAAAGATTTTTAGACACCTCTGGACCATGATGATTTTTTAGTTCTAAGGCAGGAAATGACAAGACTGTTATCACACCCTCATTAAAAAAAAACAAAACAAACAAAATCCAAAAACAAACAAACAAACAAACCCACCAACCCCCCCCCCACCAAATTATACAACTGAAACTCTTTTCTATAACCTCATAACTGTTTCCAGTGTGGCTTTGCTTACTTTATTTCTTAGGAAATGAATGAACTATAACACAATATAAAATTAGGCAGTGGTGGTATCAGTTCACAGTTGGGTGGATTTTTTGAACACAGGGAAAAAAAATTCTAAAATAAAATAAAATAAAATAAAAATTAAAAGTAGAAGACTGGTTAACATCTATTTCTACAGAAACCTTAGTTGCACACCTCCTGCACCATGCTGTTCAACTTCATCACTGTATATAAATTTAAAGCCAGATTTAGGATTCTAGCACTAATTAAATACTGGTAATAAAATACTTAGCTATTTTTACTGACAAACAACAATCCTTTCAATACCACCTTAAATTCATTTACAATACCAAAAGTTACAAGCAAGATTTCTCCAGCAAAACCCAGACTAGTTAGAATCACAATATGTTTAACTTTGTATTTTCACACATTTCTGACTTGCACATACAGATACATGTCTTAAGAAGTGAAAACTGCACATAGATAAAAGTTTTGGAAATGGAGATGAGTATTTCATAAGATTGATAAAAAATGACTGGTTCAGCCAAGAGTTCCTATCTTTATATTGTTTGAATGAGTACTTAGAGAACTGAAAACCTAATCACAGATTAAAAAAAAATATGGTCTGAGTAAGTTTTCACCTCAAGTAACTTAAATGCTACATCAAAGTGCAAAGTACTCCAGACATCTTCTTCTTACCTGTTACTGTTGTTGCTGATTTAATTAAATGTCAGGGAAGAGCATTTCTTTCACTTAAAAAAAAGCACCCTCAAATACATTGACTGTGATTATCATTTCAGTCATTCACTGTCAACCACTGGCCACATTACCATACATATTTGACCATACACCTGTACTTAAAGCGTATCTTAATAGGAAAAATTTCCAAGTGCAAGTGCTCACAAATTTTCATAAGTGAACTGTTTTCTATACTGCTTTATGTAACGTACCTGCTCTGATTTTAAGGCATCCATCTGCTGCTGAAGATTATTTTCACTCTGTGTAACAGGTATTAACGATGTTTCATTGGACAGCCTGTCTGTCATCCCATGCAAATGTTCTACAAGAGACTGTTGTTCTGGTTTCAACATTTGCTGAACTTCCTTTCTTTTTGTCACTTCACGACTGATATCTTTACCTGAACCTAGATTTCCTCTTACATTTATTCCTTCATCAACTTTATTCCTTGGCCCAGCAGTTTTACTTCTACTTTCAGATGCTGGAGCAGCAGTTTTTAGAGATTTTCCTTTAGAGCATTTTGTCTTAGGAAAATTACTACTACTATTTCCTCTCTGGGCATGGCTAATTATGGCTTCTAGTTCTTTACATTTTTCTAGAACATGTTCTTTCTCATCTTTTAAGGATTTAACTTTTTCATTTAAATGACAAATTTCACTATGCTTTGACTTCAACTGCTCAGAGAGACTGGAAAGTCTCAGGGATAATTCCAGTTTCTCATGCTGAGCAACCTCAAGCTTTTCCATCAGTTCTGTCACATCTTTCTCAACAAATTCTCCAGCCTCAAATTTGTCTACCCTAGATGCCTTGATTTCTCTACTCCCTTCAAAAGCAGTTTTAGTTTTAAATAGAACTGATCTATTGCTTTGTAAATAGTCAAGTTTTTCATTCAAATCTTTGAGTTTGATTTTATATTCAGCTTCCTGCTTATTCTTATCCTCTTCTAACTCAGTTTTTGCCTTCAGAAGAGTAGTACATTCTTTCTGCAGCTCTTTATAACTAGCTTCAAGATTTTTCTCAGTAAATGCAAAGGCACTCTTTTGCTTTTCAGCATCCTCTTGGAGTTGACTGTTTTGGTTTTTAAGTTGCTCATTTTCAGTAATCAGCTTTTCTATTCTTTTTTGTAAGTCCAAAATTTCTGAATTAGAGCTAACACTGTTAAAAATAACATTCTCTTCACAGCCTACCAACATGCCTTTTAATTTGTCTTCCAGAGTTTTGTTTTCCCCCTTAAGACGATTATTTTGTGTTTCAAGTTCAGAACATTTTTTTTGAAGGCTGTTTTCTCTCTCCCTCATTTGTTCCTGCATCAATTTAGTTTTAAGCTGCAACTCCTGAATTTCTTGTTCAAGGGTACCTTTTTCTTTTTCCTCTTGCCTAAGCACTTCAATCTCATTCTGCATCTCATGGATTTTAAGTCTCATTTCTTCACATTTAGAATTTACAACAGACTGCTGTAGATCTTTAAGGTTTGAAATCTCTAGTATCAACTGATTTTGCTTGGTGAGTAAGTTGTCATTTTCGTTTTGCACAGCTTTTATCTTTTGACTCATTTCATTTTGTATCTCATCTAATTGCTGCTTATGATGCATATTCAAGTTATCTTTAAGGTTTTCCATGTTGACCATGTGGTCTTTTTGCAAATCTTCCTTAAGTCTGGAAAGTTCCTCTTCATGACTAAACAGAAGCTTTGTCCTCAGTCTCTCCAATTCTGCTTCTTGAGATTCTGCCATCCTGTCCAAAACTGCATCCTTCTCTCTTTCCAGCATTTCAAGTTTTATTTTGTAATTTGTGACTTCTGCCTCATGTTTTAATTCCAATTCCTTCCTAAATTCAGAGGCAGAAGCCAGCTGAATTTTTAAATCTTCAATCATAAACTGGTGTTTTTCAGCTTCATTTAATTTACATTCCATATCCACTATATTTTGTTTGGCTCTTTGAACCTGCTCTCTTGAAAAATTCAGTTCTTGGAGAAGATCTTCAATTTTAGTTTGGTGAAGAGACCTCTCTGCTGAAATGACTTCCATCTGTTGGGACAATTCTTGTTTTATTCTTTTCCTTTCATTATCAGCATCTTGCAATTTTACATTCATTTCATTAATTTTAATAGTCATTAAATGCATTTGATCTTTATTAACATTCTCATTCAAATATAGGCTTGAAGCTTTCTCCAATTCTACTTTTTGTTGCGAAAGACGCTGTTCCATTTCCATTGCATGTTGCTTTATTAATTCTTGTTTCATTTGTACAATCTGCTGGCCGTGCATTTCATCTAATTCAGCCTGAAGTTGTGCCAGTCTCCTTTGTGTTTCCAATTCCATTCTTTGCACAATGTCAGCTTCAGACTGGCTATCTTTGTAACATCGTTTTTGCAATTCTTCCACAGTTCCCATTAACTGTTTTATTTCATCAGAACATTGTCTTTCTTTCTGTTTGTAGGTAGTAAGTTCAGCTCTCATATTATTTATCTCCTGCATCTTTAGAGAAATCTGTTCTTTCGATTCTTCAAGTAATTTACTGACATCTGATAATTTTTCCTCGAGCTGAAATGATTTTTTTTCTTCTTCTCTGAGTTTTGCTTCCAGCTCTTCAACTAATGCTTCTTTTTGTTGTAGTTTACTTAAATCTTCTCCCTCGTTTTTTTGTTTTTCCTTTAAAAAATGAGCAAAACCATGTTCTTATTTTTAGATTGATAACTGAACATATATGAACATTTACACGTAAGACATTTAAACACAATGACTTTCTTTAGAAGGCTAGTGATCATTTATAAAAAGTAAGTATAAATATTTGTTGTTCTCATTTGGAGGTTTTCTGTACCTTTGGAATAAGGGAGAATCCCAGCCCCCCTGCCCTTGCTTCATCCCTCAAAAAAAAATAAGTTCAAAAAAGAAAATAATCACATCCAGTTTTTTTCAGTTGTGCTCTGTTACTTTAAATTTAAAAAGTGCTGCAACCTACTGAAAGTTGTGCCTCTTGTCACCATTAACGACACTTAATTTTTTTAGTCACTATCCCTCAGTGATATGGTTTAGTGGTGGGTCTTGGCAATCCTGAGGTAATGGTTGGACTTGATGATCTTAAAGATCTTTGCCCCCAATTAAGTCTACGATTTAAGATATTTCCCGTAAAGGATAATTAAAAAAAGGAATATGAAGAAAATAATTCATTCTATCCTTAAAAGATTGTTCAAGCAAGTTATTTTGTTAGGGAAAAATTGAAAATAATGTAGCTTAATGAAGACACTCAAATACACAATATAGTTTCATAATTTGTTGTAAATATTTCTGCAGTTTTTAAAACACAGTACATATTAGTGACATAAAAAAAATCAGTTTTAAATAATATACATATTAAATGCTAGTTGATAGAACCAGTTTTAAAAACTTGGGATCTTTGTGTGCATTATGTGCTGCACACTCACACTTACAATCTCTGCTTTGGCCATTGCATTTCAATGGAACCACAAAATCCTGAAAAGAAAAATAAGACTAGAGATCTTTCTAGTAAGAAACATACCACTTCATATGTGGTGATTTTGTCTTGAAGATGTGTAATCTGCAGTTCAAATTCTTCATTCTTTTTTTGATAATTCTTCAGCAGATATTCTTGTTCTTCTAGCTGCTGCTGATGTGATATTATCTGTTGCTTGGCTTGCAATAAATCAGCAGCTGTGCAACTATGGCTGGTGTTCCTTAGGGCTTCACTTGCCTGCAACTTAAATGTTAAAAAAACTCAAACATAAAGTATATCAAGTTTTTCAGAAACAGCTTACACTACATACAAACTATCACAAAATCCTGTAAGATCTTTTAGGAGGAACTGAAATACACTTTTTTTGGGGATTGCCAACCAATGGAAAATACTTAATATTGAATTGTTTTATGGTGAATGTCCTGGGTTTAGCAGTAGCAGTCATCTTTTCTTCTTCATGGTAGCTGGTGCAGCTGTGTTTTGACTTTCAGTTGGGAACAAAACTGATAACAGGA